>OMNN01084671.1:0-18585 GCA_900302755.1 Chromis chromis
CGACCACCCCAACCCCTACCACCCCACCCCCCAACCCCCCGCACGAGCTGAATATTGGGATATTCGTCATTCGGACCAGCCCTAATGGGTGGACATGAGTTGCTTGGCGGAGGTCTGCACTCTCCGAGTGCTTTTGTAGTTAGTCTTTTTTTTTTTTTTTTAAGATTTTATTTTTGGCTTTTTATGCCTTATTAGACAGGACAGTGGATAGAGCCGGAAACGGGAGAGGGCCACGCGACACAACCACCAGGCCATTGGGGCGCCCCCATACTGTAATTAGTCTTAGCAGGACATGTGTATTTGACATCCAAAGTTACAGCTCTGTATCTTTGTACAGCTCCTTAGTGTGCCTTTGCTAAAAAAAAATGTTGGCTCGGACTATACATTTTAAAGGATAAATGTTTAATTACATCCTGTAGGTAGGTTTATATGTGACACATATTTAAAGTTAAATATAAAGCAAGAATTAGCCCATTTGGCACAATTCTTAGCAGCAGAAGGAATTTTTATTTGCAGTAAATGGCTCGACTGTTGTAATGCTCCTATCTGTTCTATCCAAACTGGTATAAATCAGTTCCAGCTGATTCAGAAGTGAGAGAACACATCGCACCATTCTTAGGTCTTACAGTGGTTGTCTGTTAGGTTCCATATTGATTTTAAGAACTGTTTACTTTGAAGTACCACATAGTGTGGAACCAACTAGTCCTACATAGCCAGGCTATCTCCACAGCACTGTGTCAGCGCTGGAGATCAATCTGGCTACATCCATCATCACTCACTCTGGTTTATTTGTATTTCTTTAAACCAATCACAGTTGTCTTGGGCAGCACTAAGCCCGGATGCTGTGATGTTGCCCTACAAAATAATGTCGATAGGAAATCTTTTGTGGAAGATTTGCATGCGGGGACGCCAGTTCTGTCATTAAAATGACAAAGAAAAATGCTACAAAAAAACTGTTAAGAACATATGATATATATACATATGATATGTGTATGTAACTTGCACTGTTGTAACTGTTGTAATATAACTACCTCCACTCCTAATGTATAGATTTTTTTCTGCTACAAATTGTGTTTTATAGTGTTTTTCCTTTGTTTCTTATTGTAACGTATATTATTGGTGCACTTAGGGAGCCGCTCTTTAAATCTCATTGTACTTTGTATGACAATAAAGGCTTTCTATTCTATTCTATTCTATTCTATTCTATTCTATTCTATTCTATTCTATTCTATTCTCTGATGACAGTGATGTAACATTTCCTGATAAAAGAGATAAAAGATGAAAAATGCCTGTACTTTAACTCTGGACAAACTCACTGGACTCCACAGACAATTTGCTAGCTTAATGTGACTCTTGCAGAAATTTATCAAACTTAGATCATATGGGCGCCCCCATAGCCTAGCGGTTATGTCGCGTGACCCACGTGCAGAGGAATAGTGGCTGTGCTGGGTTTGAGTCCGACCTCGGCCATTTACTGCATGTCCTTCCCCACTCTCTCCCGTTTCTAACTCTATCCACTGTCCTGTCCTCTAATAAAGGCATGAAAAGGCCAAAAATAAATCTTTAAAAAAAAAAAAAACACTTAGATCATATAAGCTCACATGAAGTGGAACGGATCAGTACATTGGTCAAGTCAATGTCATTGGCACATGCTGCTGCAAGCAGATGTGGCAAATCGACTCCTACTGATGATGGCCCTGTGAGGCAAAGTCTGGGCTTTTCTGAGGTGTGTTCAAAAGTTGTTTTGTTTCTTAATTGCGGTAAAATCAGACGAAATACATAGACGAGATAAATGTAAGAAACATATAGTTTTGTAGTTGATGCTTGGAGGTTGTAGCGGTTGTTTTTCATAGCAAAAGGGGATTTTGAAAACACTTAGATAATGGAAGCGGAGGAGAATGCTGCATGAAATATGTGGCGGAAATGGCAGACTTATTACACACAGTCTGCACCTGGTGAGTCAGGCTGCACCAGTTCACTTATTTAACTGGTTTTATTTTGGTGATGCAGCCTTTAGTCTTTTAAGCAGTCTGCCTGAGGAACAGCTAAAAGTGGTGATATCTTTAAAGACAATCATAAAACCTGCTTTTTTCGCCTGGCGTTTAACTAGAAAGTGTTTGGACCATTTTTAAATTTTACTTAATTTTTTATTTTACTGAATTCATCTTTATAACATTCTGTTCTTTCTGATTGATTTTATTTTCCAGGTCTCACATTGTTATGTTATAATTTGCCATAAAAGATAGCTGCTTATAATCAATTCAAATTGTGCTTAATCATGAACAAACCAAATAGTGTGACTCTTTAACAATGTAACAATTACCCAGCATTTTAAAAATGGCTTCATCCACCAAGCAAGGCTTTTAAATAGCTCATGAATTACCTCAACCTTAATAGTGAATGTCAACGTGATCACCAGTAATAATACCTCACGTATCACTGTCAAGAACTGCAATTGAATCATTTGACGCACTCTTCGCTTGTGACCCAGAAAGAGCAATTAAACACCTGAAAACACGCATTTTTGGCACCGAGTACTTGGAGCTTTAAAACTCATAATTAATACCTCAATAAAGACAATTAGCCGGGGCAAAATCCTTAAAGCTAGAATGAGCTAAGTACTCAATAAAAAAAGCTTCTGTGCTTTGTGCAATAAGCTTTGAGAATGTGGAGGAAAACACGGAACCGACACGAACTTCCTGCATACTGACTGTTTTTATTACGTTTCTCATCTACAGATTCATGAAAATCATGTTCCTCGAAAAATATCGACTTCTTATAGATTTACTCTCAAAATGGCCACATAAATGCCCTTAACGCGAATATTATAACAGTGTTTCTCAATGTAAATATGCATTTTAGTCAGGATTTTAACACTTGGTATCACTTTTGGTGTAATCTTAAGTAAAGAATCTTAGTTCAGTCTCATGCATTTCCAGTTTAAATAGTGACTCATACCGGCCCTTTCATACCAATCTTGCTGAGCCAGCCCATTCTGCAGTACACCATGGTCTTGCTGCACACTATTATTTTGCCATTAAGGGCATGTTTGTGTTCCTTTAAACCAATCACAACTGTCTCGGGAGGCAAAGGATGCGGCTTTGGTGTTTCCTTGTCATAGTGACAGGTGCATATTAGCGAAGAAACATTGGTGGTGGGAATTGTTTTGACGAAACATTTGCAGGCAGAGAGACAAACACTGTTATCAAAATGAATAATTCACTGGAAAAAATTAGCAGGGCTGCCTCACTGCATGACCCAAATCCTCGGCAAAACTTGAAATACACACATAGATAGCGATAGCGCAAAGGGAGGATAAATCTGGCTAAAATAAGCGGCCAATGGCAGGATTATACCCGCAGCCTACATCTAGTGAGTCAGACTATTTCATACCTAACTTCATACCTAACTGATTTGGTCCAGACTTTTCAGTTTGGTCTGAACCCTAACCCTAACCCTTCAAATGGCCAAAACTTGGTCAGAGAAGAAGAGGTGGTTCAGGTCCGGGTCAAACAGGTCAAACAAAACCACGGTTTGGGTCATTTGGCTCAGACATTTGAACCAATAACAGGAAGTTACAGCAGGCTATCATCAGAACCATGAAAAGGAAAAATTAGCCACAGCAGCACAATTTTATATTTAAATGTTATATATGTTCCGGCTGAGTTATAAAAAGCAAATCTGAAAAAAAAATCATAAAATGCCAACACTTTCAAGGTGTTTTTTAAGGGTATGAAAGATGAGAAGACGGGAGAGCAATGCCACCTGAACATGAAGAAACTAAAGCATCAATGTAAAAAGTAGGGCTGGTCCAGAATATTCGAATATCTGAATATTCGTTTATTGTGGTGGTATTCGAATAGTAATTTTGATATTCGAATATTCGTGCGCGCTCCAGCCTGGCGCGCCGCCGTCCGCTGCCGTGCATCGCCGAATATTCGAAGGACACAGCCCTAGTAAAAAGGTGACTTTAGAAAAAGCAAATTCATCTCCAATCCAAATAATGTCAAACATAGGCAGACCCAGCCCAAGTAAGTGATGACAAAAGGTATGCGAAGCTTTTTAGTGTGCTTGGTTGTGATGAGAAACCAAAACTGAAAGGATCAAATGTTTGCAACGGAGAAAAAAAAAACATGAACCATGTTCTGACTTTAAGGTGTCAAGATTATTCCATAGTGTATTGCTGGTGCTGACACCTTTATTACCCATAACTTAAAGGCAAGTTAGTAATATATTAACATTTGAACTCTGTAGCAGTCAGTTATTAGGTGATAATGGATGTCTGTCCATTTGTCTATCATTTTTCCAGCCTTAATTTTGCGTTGTGGAAAGACGTGAACAGCCTTCAACAAAGACTGTTCAAACACATTAACACATTAACACAACAAATTATTCTTCTCAAACTGTTAAGGTTTTGACTCTATGAAGCTCAAATGGCTATAAAACCTCCCTGCTCATTAATAATTAACCATTCCTCATAAAAATCACGGTTCCCTTTAAGGTTGCTACAACTCTTATCCCTTAAGGGTAAATCCAAATAAATAAAAGTAATATTTCAACATTCAAGTCTTCTAAAGCAAGAAAGACTTGAACTTATTCACTATACAAGTACAGCAAACAGCCATCTGCAATGGAAGCACACTAGACAGGAATAATAATTCAAGCTGGAGGGTGAGCTGTGGATGGGGTTAAAGCTTAGAGACTGAATCTGGGTCTGGAGGGTCAGCTGGAGCAGTGGCTGGGGCCTGCAACCCATAGTGGGGCTCTACTAGCAGTTCCCTCCCTTGCTGTTAGCTGGGAGACTCCAGAGAGGGAAAAGTTCCACTGCAGGCATACCAAGAGAACTGAATGACCTAAAAATGCATCTGTGCCTTTACAGCAAATACACATAGGCAGATATCTGGTTTCTGTCCGCTTTGTTTCTTCATACGGACGTGGCGCGAAAAGACAAAAGAAAAAGTCTCTAAAAACACCGTATTCCGACTGCTTTTTTCCCTGTTTACACTTACATAATACATCAGTGCCTCGTGCGAGAAAGAGTTTTTCCAGGTGGTATAAAGGAAGACAGCAGGGTTTGATTTCATTTAAACACCCTGAGTCAGAGTTTTTACAGGAGCTGTTACATCCAAATGAGAAAATAGGATAGGGATGACCCCCCTGGATGAAGATGTGTGTTTCAAAAAAGGTATCAAGTGACTAAAATGTCTGCAATGTGGAGAAAGTGATATTTAAATGTGAAAATTGAAAGCAGAAACCAAACCTACTGTAATGTTTGCAATATAAGCAGGAAGAGCTACACTGGGTTCAACTAATATGAGGTGGAACAGCTTTGTTATTAGAATTTGCTCCCTTTGGCAGCACGAGGGCATGAAATGGCATTAAAATGCTCACATGCACTTTTTAGATTGACACTTCATGGCCCATTGGCTTTTGCTAATAAATGCTAATGGGTGGCTGGTGCTAATTTCTCAGAAACTGAAACAGCAGTGTGAGAATTTTCCAAATGCCCGCCCCCCCTTCCCCAAAAAGGCTTTGAATACTTTCCCACAGACACTTTCTAAAATCCATAAAGTCTCATTAATAATTAAATAATAAGGTGTCCCTGCAAGAGTGAACGTCTCAATGCCATTTTTGTTGTTTTATTCATTATTGATGCGTTTCACATGGGCAGTTGAAAATGAAACACTGCCACTGCTGAAGTCTCTGCTGAAAACTAGGCTCCATCAGCTGATTGTAAAAAAGCGCTGGTGTCTTTCGGGCCTGTGAAGGGCCCGTCTTGGGCTTTTCCTCCTGCCAGTAAATGGAGAGACGGACAGTGTGCCCGGTGTTATCAATGAAGCCAGCCTCTTGGCTCTCCAAAAAGTGCAGCTTGGAAGGCGTCCATAGCAGGGCATTAGGCCTGGAGGTTTGTGTCGTTTGTAATTTATAACACTGAGGGAAATGGGCAAGAGGACAATATGGAGAGAAGAGGGAGAGAGGGAATGTGGGAGGAGGGGGATGGGACTTGCTGCACAAGCAAGTGGCTCTGCTTCCCTGAGTGTGCTGCACAGAGCTGGTTACCAGGCTGACCGAGCTGCACAGCTTTCTGTCCCCCTGAGGAACAGCCTGAATGGGCCTTATTTTTCTTTTTGGTCCAGTCAAAGCTAGACACAAACTAGATAAAGATATAGTCGTGTATAAGCAGCGATGGAATAAAGCAAAGTCCATTTGCTCAAGCACTGTACTTAATACAGTTTGGAGGTACTTGTACTTTACTGAACAATTTTATTTTCATTCTTTTACTTCTACTCCACTCCACTTATCTGGGGTTTTTGCACACAAAACAGGGAAGAGTCAATAAAGTATATTATTATGAACTAAACTAGTAAACTGTAAATGCAAAAAGAGCTGAAATGATTAGTCGATCTATAACTCTTCTGACAATCATTATTTCTCATGCAAATGGCCTAGGGGCTATTAGTTTGAAAAACAAGTATTTGATAATCATCATAACCACAATGAAAATAATATTTAAGTAGTCAAAAATACATCCAGATCAACCAACTATAACAACAACAGTATGCTACATATTAATGCATTAGTACCAATAACCTAATAATAAATAATAGGATATTATTTGGAGGGGCCATTCCACTGCAATGAGCATTTTATCTTAATACTTTAAGTACAACTGCCTGATTATACTATTGTTTTTAATGTAGGAGTTTTCACAGTGTGGTATCAGTACTTTACTAAAGCTTCTGAGTATTTCCTCCACTACTGCTTTGACATGAAGAGGAGACTAACTGTGGGGAGGAAAGTGGTGTAAAAGCTCAGTGTAAAAGATAAATGAAACAGCAGCGTATTGCACAAGATCCAGAGTGTTTGATATCCGCTAGTCCCACCTTTACCACACATCAGAGACTCAAAAGATGCCAGTTTAAGCTGCAGTAGGCAGGAATCTGGAAATACAGTGTCTTCTTACAGCTCTTCCCTTTGCAACCACAACAGCAAAGGCATACAAGGTGCGGTCATGCAAGTGCAGCATGTGTGAGCAGCAACTGTCACAAGGCAAGAGACTGCGTGATTCTGTGTAATCAACAGCAGGACCTGCGTAACATACGTTCTTAGTGACCGCTGGCAGGTGTGCATTTGTGATTTCTTCATGAATAACATGAGTAACATCCTGAGGTTTCTGAGGGAGAAACTCTGCAAAACTGACCTGGTCCGTGGCGCGATGGCAAGTAGCTTCTCCAATGCGAAACAACACAATCCCCACTAGATTTGGCTCCCTGCGACTTTTTCCTCTTCCTCTATATAAAATTAAAGTTGAAGGGTCACTGTTTTGACACTGTTAAAGAGATTCAGCGCTCATCGCAGACGGGGTTTGATATGTTTACATAACGGGACTTTTAGGAAGCGTTGCAGAAGTACTGGAAGAGTTGTATCACTGCACAAGGAGACTACTTCGACGAGGATGCTGGCCAACTTTAAACCAAAGTTGGCCAACATGCACTTCAGACGTGCAAAAGTAGTAAAGCCAAATGTCAACATTCATTTTTAGCTTTGAACACACTCTGTTTAACCCACTCAGCCACCAACATCAGCCAAAGTCTTCCATCATGGGCTACGTTTTCTAAATTCTATAAAACGGAGCCAGAAGGAGGTGCAGAAGTCAAGTTTCCTCTCAGACCACTTGTATCGCAACATGCAGATATACATCATTAATGGGATTTTTCAAATGGTGTCCAAAAAATATTGCCTATCCCAGCTTTAATCAGTGTTAATGGCTTTTATAGAGTAAAGGACCACTGGCCCTGGAACTCAACACAAGTAACCAGTAGGACAGAATATTACGTTAAAACCTGACATGTACAGGGAAATGCACAAATTTGCACATATCAGCGTCTTGCTAATAAGATTCCTAATTACCATACAGCGACACTAATAGCAGCAATTTCCCTTCATTTCATACGAATGACATAATGCACACCACCCAAATTACCCAGATAATATCTTAAGGACATAACTACAGTCAAAACAAACATTTCCTCTCACCACATACAAAATGAATAACTTTTTTTTTACAGACGAGTACATTCAGGATCTTTTTAAAATATGAAATATGTGTTTGCTTTCGAGAGATGAGCTCTGCCATTAAACGCAAATAGAGAATTTTAAACTATCAAGATGACATTACAGATCAAGACAGATTAAGCTTTTGCCGTTTTCTAGCTTTGAATTTCTGATTACAATCTTGATTGAATGGTTTTTAAGGTCTATTCATTCTTTTAATGTGAGAATCGCCATTAAAATCATGATCACGTTGAATCATTGAAGCTTCTCACATTGTAGTGTAATCACTTCAATGTGTTTCAATGATTTAAAGCAAAAAAATATGCATGAGCACAGACCTTTCCCTCCCACTCAGGTAACTTAGAATTAAATTCAGGCCAACAATTAGCACCAACTTGTTCCATTACAAGCACACGTGTCTCAGTCTGCTGTTATAGTAATAGCTCTCTGACCAGGTCAGGTATAAAGTCTAAATAATCTGTCAGGGAAGGAATAAAGAAACCACACACACAGGTCCAGTGTGATCTCTGTTTTGGGAAATAGCTTATTAAAAGCAACGTGGGGGTGGTTGCATTCTAGATTGCATAATAACAAATTTTCCTCAGCAGTGCATGGATACAGATCCTAGGCAACATGTGCTGGAAGCAGACTCGGCTCCTTAACTACATGCACAACAGAACATTACCAAAGCCAATCTTCAGGAACAGCCATCGTCAGAGGCTATCAGAAGTTGCATGAGTCACTAATGAGTCTGCGCTCAAGTTATTAGGAGAGAAAAGATGTGAACCGACATGCAGCGTTGAAGGAAAAAAAAGCTGTAGCCTTTGAAATGTGTGCAATTTAGATATTTTCTGACCAAAAGAGACCTCAGTAACACAGTAATGTCATTATACTTTCTACAACAAGTGCCTCAGGTTCAGTCTACTCACCTCTTTGGTACAATATACGACTTATTCTTAACTGACTCCAGTGATAAAAACATATCATGATGTCCATAAAAAGCCCATTGTCAGCGCACTATAAGCAGCCCATTGATTCTTCAGGACTACGTACAAATAAATCCGCCGTACAGAGGCGAGGAGGTCAGATCGCAGAGGTTTAGATCAAAAGTCCCCCATAAAAGAAATCCACACAATTTGCTCCTCAAAGTGGCGCTTCATAAGAAGTCATCTTCATGCAACAGGGACCTTGTTGTGCTTGTGATTTCTTTTCTATTTTTCTATTGTACCTTTTGTTGGTTGCACTCAAGGTTTGCCAAGTGGGGCGAATTTGGAGGCTAAAGTATTTTCCAGCTTTTGCCAAATATAGCAGGCTGACATTGACACAGTTGTTTGTTTGGTGAACAACAAAAGCAGGAGTTGTAGGGCAGCAAGAACTGCGTAGCCTACGTGAGTACAGACGGGCCTATACACAGAACGTTATTTTTTGCTATACATTACACTCAATGGCAAATAAGGATCACTGAGGACGGACCGCACTGAGTGTTTAGTGGTAAACGCGTAGTATGGAAGAAAATAAATGTAAAGAAAAGTCATAATGCCAGATCAGACAGGCTTTGGGGAATGCACTGCGTCGTGATTCACACTCCTCAAGTGGTGTACTAATCGGGTCTTAAAAGCCTTACATGTTGTACCAGAATCTGAAGAATGTAGGCCAATTCAAAAGCCAGTCTTGTAACACAACAAACTTCAAGAGTTCAACCCAGTCAATATCTAAATCACCAAAAGTCAACCTCGTATTCACTCATGTATATTTTACGCCACAATTAGGAACTCTTTCTAACAAACACGACTCCACATTACATCACATGTGGTGTTTCTATATACTGCGATGTCACTATACTCAACACTGGCAACATTTGTTCAGATTCAAAAGAAGACCTGATGTCATACTGATGGATTTCATGCTTTATGCACATTTTTTTTGGTAGATTGATTTTACTACCCCTAATTTTCCTTTATTTTATTGTGAAAATAAAATTGTAAATACTTAAAATGTGCATTGAAAAATTAATCCAAGTTAACATCATATCACATTAATTTCAAATCTATGCTACTGTGGTGCTGAAACAGTTGCATGAGGAAATAATCAAGCCCAGAAGCCAGACAAACACAAGGACTGTGAATATTAATAATGTCAGTTTGGGGGTGCCCCGATAGCCTAGCGGTTATGTCGCGTGACCCACGTGCAGAGGCGTAGCGGCTGTGCTGGGTTCGAGTCCGACCTCCGCCATTTACTGCACGTTCTTCCCCACTCTCTCCCATTTCTAACTCTATCCACTGTCCTATGCTCTCTAATAATAAAGGCATGAAAAGGCCAAAAATAAATCTTTAAAAAATAAAAAAATAAATAATGTCAGACTAAAGTAAGACTGAAATTGAGGAATTGCGATAGCATCCTTGAAGTTGAACACAGCATTTTAGCATCTTTGCTCTCTTTGTTTTTGGTTTTCCTGCACAAACTCATCAATCGGCTGACAACTACCTGCTCAGCACAAAACATCAGACGAACAAAAATCACTCTTAGACTGCAGAACAACTTCATGTACATTCAGTCTGCAAAATTTAAGGCTTAGTTTACCCTTTGCCTTTGCGTAGGTATGGGCCATTTCCAGAGGTGGCAAATCCTGGTCCCCGAAAGTAAAAATCCTTTCCGTTCTAGATGTCTCCCTCTTCCAACACACCTGATTCAAATGATCAGCTCATCATCAAGCTCTGCAGAAGCCTGGTAACGATCCTGACCATTTGAATCAGGTGTGTTGGAAGAGGGAGACATCTAGAACGGATAGGATTTTTACTTTCGGGGACCAGGATTTGCCACCTCTGGCCATTTCTCTTGATCGCTCATATCTAGATTGGATGTGCACGATTAGTCAATGAAGCAATTAAACGCCGCTAACCTCGCTAGTCAGAACCAGAAACACTAATCAGTTAAATTAATCATATATATCTTATTAATGTACAAGCCGGACAGATGACATCTCATAAAACCAGGGCAGTAGGCTGTATCAGAAAAAATGGCACATAACCACACATCACAAGTAATGCGTTGCCACGTTTAGCACAGGCATGTGGACAGGTAACCTGCAAATAAAACAGTGCTACTAGTGTCACCACTTATAACATGAGTCAAACTCAGTAAACCTATAAGGCTTTTTTCACCTGCAGACGCTGTGATCCCGCTCAGCCTGCAAAGACAACGCAGCTTATCACAAGAATGACTGCAAAATATAATGCTTCCACTCGAGTCTGCAGAAGGCAAAGGCTTCCAGAAGTTAATGAAATATAGTGAGTCCAAATACACAGTGCCAGAAGGAAAACCGATCACATCTATGTTGGAGAAAAGCCAATGTCTTCTTACTTTTAGACTAGTCATCTTTAAAAGTTGGTATAATCAACAGGTAAATTAGCTTTTAGGAACTTCCCTAATATGGATTCTTTCTATTTCTCTCTCTTCTCTCTGTCTCAGTCACTTTTTAAACCAGTTGGTTAAACAAGCTTTGCAGTATCAATCAATTTATTTCTATTTCTGACAGCAATATGTGGTATCAAAAACCAAGAAGTGTCCAACCCCAGGTCTACAGTACGGTTGTATCAGAGTCGGCTGACATTAGTTCACTGCATCAGTTTGGATGGAGTAAAAGTTAGCGACTAGCTGGTGAACACAGTGGAACATTTACCAGCTAAATAGACCAGTATCTTCCTCAGTAGTTAGCAGAGGCTGAGGTGTATTCAGAAGGAGACCGAAAAGTGGGTAAAGATGATTCCAAATGAATGTGTAAATAGGAAATTTATATCACGACTGCATAGGGTGTATATGTACAGAATTTGTTTTCAGGTGTTTCCGCCGTTCCCAAGTGGCAAAGAAATAAATGAGTGCAGCTTTAAACTCACGAACAAAACGTTAAAACCATCCCAGCTGGCAAACGTAACCTAACTGTGACACAAAGGCAAAGAAATTTTCACTATGATGGATCACCCATGGTACCGTCCAAAACATTTATACAAAACTATGCCATGCTTTGGAAAAACTGATGGCAGTGATTTATTAATGACTTTTAGTAAACGGGCTAAAACATGCACAACAGCTTGTGTGGGCCAAGTAAAGAAAACAACAGTTACCAAACAACAGGTTGCTACAACAGCAAGTTTTTAGCTTTTTTTGGTGCTGCCAAAATGCATTTAGTTGATGTAAAAACTCAAACACTTGCTTAAAAATATATATACAGGTAATAATTATAGAAAGATAAGTAGATAATATTAGTTTTCATAAGCTATGTAGTCCCAAAAGGGAGCATAGAGGGGTGAACAAATGAACGAGAAACACAATGTGATTTAAAAAAAGAACAGTATTAACATAAAGATATTATCACTTTTAAATGAACAGCAGGTGTCAATCTGTTAACATGTTATGTTATGTAGTCGGAAACATGTATGTAGTTGCTACATGCAAGTTTTTTTTCACGCAATTAAATTCCACACAATAGAAAAATCTACTACTAATGCCGTCTCCTGTAACACCGAGCATACTGAAATGGTTCAAGGTAATTAGTTCTGATAAAGTGAGCGGCTGGCAGAAGGAGTCCTGCTGAGTTCAAAGGGGTGTCCCTCATCAGGAAACATTAAGTGTTCTTACCAACGTGATGCCATTTAATCCCAACACTTGTTGCAGCGTTAGCACCAAGGGTTACCGGGCAAACACTCCAACACGCTCGCTAGATATTTGCTATGATACGCTCCACACAAACACCCCAGAAAAGAGTAAAAAACCATTTAAAGAAAAAAAAAACACAAAAGTGCTGTCAGGATTTCAAACAGGGAAGAAAGAGGGGGAAAAAATGAGTTTCACTTTAAGACAAAGTACTGAGCAAAGAGACCGTGAAGGCTGCTGAATCTGAATTAAGCATAGATTGGCCTATATTGCAGCAATCGGGGAACTAGTTCAAGACGTGCCAGGCCTCATGTAGACTCTTTTTACACTGGGGACCTTCTTCTCAAACGGTGAAGAATCTATACCCTGGGCGATGGAACAGTGGTTGAATATAAGATAGAATGACAGCGGATTGAAATTCTGTTCATTTAACATGAGGCTAATCAACAGTTTTTCAGATGAGAGGTGAGCAGTGTAAGAAAGCGGAGAATTGTGCATAAAGGCTTATAGATATGCCATAAATATACGTATTAAACACTGTATTTCAGAGACAGGACAAACTGCTGTGTCTGATGTCAACCAAGGGGCCTGCCCTCCCCAGAGGCAGGAAGCAAAACCTGGTGCAAAACCTGATTTACAGTAGATCCCTTCCTCCTCTCACAGGGCTGGTAACACTGCATGTGAGTGGATAAGTGAGTGAGTGAATAGCTTCGGGAATATTACACATAACTTGAAGTCAGAAGGGCAGCTACATTCTTGTTTTTGACTCAGCCACTTGGTTTGGTCCCAAATGGCACACGCTGGCCCACTCATTAACCGGTAAACCTGCAGCTTGACAAGCAACCCCTGGATGACGGTAATTGTTGCGGTGGCAGACAGAAAGCAATTAATGAAGGGGTCAGAAGTTTCCAGAAGGGTGTCCGCCTGCATTAAAAACGCTCCTGCATAAATGTGACTGTAACCCCTGACCTAGGGCCTGTGTTTGAGCCAGGTATACCCTAAAGCATGGGGTGCACAACACTGATCAAAACCGAAACTGGTTTCCTGTGTATTCTGATGTATTTTCAAGCAAAGCAGAGTTTTTTTAAAAGCCTTAATTAACGGTAGATTGAACATTACAGTGAATTATGTAATGCTGTAAAGTTAAAAATCATCTTTGCAAAGAGAAACTACAACATCTGCTCCGACACAGTCTCTAATATAAGCGGCATGTTTTTGGATTTTTTTTTTTTGTAACAGACTCCAGACGACTATGCAGCTCGGCAAGCGGCATCAAATTAATTAACAATGACTTACAATACAAAGCACTTTGAACTGAGTGTGCGCTGTGAACAGAGCCAGATTGACGGGAAACTTTGACCCCGCAGCCCTCCCTACAACAGTCGCTTATGACTTCCATGAGGGGCTGAAGGCGAAATTCCCTCTGGTGCACGGCCAGCCGCACAAACACTCTGTCTTTAGCTGAGCCTGAGCGTGTTTGCAATATGATTTGAACAATATACCGCGTGTGTGTTTGTCTTCGAGTGGGAGGCTGCAAACAGAATGCACAAAACACAACAACTTCAGCCCGCAGTAGATGCATATCTGAGGTGAACAGAGATAAAGTTTTAATATCATCATAGAACAAGATACTGTGTCCGTTAATGTGAAAAATAATGTTGCAGGTAAACACTTCATCGGGAGCACATTTCCACTGAAGCTCACAGCAGGTGAGTATTTTTTAAAAAAAAGGTGTGCCGAGGCTGCTTAGGCTGGTGACATTAACTCCAATGTTGACATGTGTTGCACTGATTTAATGCCACTCTAAAGCCAAACTTAAGTGAATATCAGTGCTACCTACAGTATGTAGCTAGCAGGTGTTTGGATGCTGGAGAGACATGTGGCGAGGGTAGCAGGTGTTTTGATGTTATTTAACTCCAACCAGATCAAGATCTTGCACATAAATTGGGGTCTGGGCTCTCTCACAAAAAACAAATTAAAATGACTATATGCATGAACGAGGCCTTGCCAGAGAGAAAACTGACGGGGTCAGCCCTATGTTCCCACAACCCAATGTTCCCACAGCCCTATGTTCCCACATTTTTAAGATTTCTTCTTTCACTGAAAATTTTGAAAATTAGGCCCTATGTTCCCACATGTCTCACGTTTCTAAGACCCCATTTACACGAAGGGAAAATTTAGATATTTCCACACGGTTTGGCCTCTCATTTACACGAAAACCCCATTTTTATCTTAAGAAAACGATTATTTCTAAAAACTGGGAACATAGGGCCTAATTTTGAAAAATATCTTAGGAATGTGGGAACATAGGCACGCTCCCAAACTGACAAAGGTGTCTTGTAAAAGTGACCAAAAAGCTGAAATAGAGCAGTCGATTAAAAATAAGTTTTTAAAAAATTAACATTTTTGTTCCCCTAAAGTGAGAAAAATATCTTCTAGTATAAATAATTTAACTACGATTTGTAATTCTGTGATTTTCGCTTTCAGAATGCTGCAAGACCCAACTTACAGCGGTAACTGCAACTTTGGACAGCATGTGTTTAGGCTGCTCTTGTGCCAAATAAATAAGAAATATAAGAAAATCAATTGTATTTTGGCAAAGACAAGGTCTTCCTGAATCCTGCAATACCAAATACTTCCATGTTTATTGATGTAGTGAGGATGGGCGAACCAAAATAAGGGAATAGGACGTGACAAAAAGCTAAACTTGAATGTCCATTTAACTATTCCTAATTCATGTAATTCTAAATCATAAGCAGAATAGATGTATGGTGCAGAGCAGGTGCACAGTAGTAGTAGAGTATTCATCAGCATAGAAGTGTTTGCTCCCATGAGTAGAGAATCTCATTTACTTCAATAATAAAAACTTATTACAAGTTTCTGTGTCAATGAATTACGGCTAATATTAAATCTGTCAATTATTTTCTCGTTTAACTGGTTAATCTCATCGAAACAGTTGCGGATTAATTTTCTGCAAATATTGCTAAAAAGATTTTTAATTGTTTCAGCTCATGGGTAGACTTTTGATGCACGATCCTCTTTCAAATCTAAAAAAGTTCAATGAACACAGTCAGAGCAGATATTCAAATGTGGTGAGAGAAGCTGCTGGGATCATATCTGGTAATATTCAGATAATATAACAGGACAGTGCACTTCTGGTTCACTCAGGAAGCTGCTCTGTAACTAGTCAGCTGTGATGAAAACAAACAAACACCCCCCAAATAGTATATTATGCAATGCTTAATTGGCACCGAGCACTACGCCTAATTTCTGGTAATGGAGCTCAATGATTTGTTCTGTTTCTCCTCCGAATTAATCCTCTTAAAGCCAAGTGAATATTCTAATGAGCACGCAATGCATCAATCAGGCTTTTTTTTTTTAAAGGTTTGGTAGAACCAGCTGCTGACAGGTGTGTATCCAGACTTGCACCAAATCTACAAAACACCTGCCAGGAGTAACTTAGAGAGAGAGAGTGGGGAGGAGGAGAGGGGGATGGCTATGCTAAAAAAAAACATCAGATAAAACCATGGGTGAGGTAAACATCTTTCTCAAACGCCATGCGCATACAAACACACATATACAACACATGGAGGCTGGAGGGTGTTAGAGGCTGTTATTCATTATCCACACGACTGCATTCCAGGGCTGGACAAAAGGAGTTATCGCCACCATCACTCAGAAGGCAAGCACAAGGGAAGGCAGAGAGAGAGGGGGGGGATTTAAGCAGGTTCTCAAACAAGATGCCCCCACCTGATAACCTCAGCAGCGCCGTTGCACCATTCCCACATGTCCTAAATGCATTCACAAATCAAGAGGGAGAGGGGAGAGATGAAAGAGTGGAAGAGGGGAGGTGAGAGGAGGGAGGGAGAGAAAGTGTGTGAACATTAACACTGGATGGAAGTGATGGGAGGAAAAGATAAGGACCTTCTCCTCTTTACAGGAAGCTGATGCTGCTCCATCTCCTTTTTTCCTTCACTACAAAAGAGGCCCCCAAAAAATCCTCCTTTTTATTCCTGAAAATCTGATTTTTTTTTCTCACTCACACAGCTTGACCTGTGGATGCAACACTCAGGTGAACCCAATAGCAGACATAAGGTGAGCTGTCAAGTGTGAGACTCCTGCAGGAAACACAGAGGAAAGTAGAGATGCTGTGATTGGCTGCCTCACCTTTTTTAAACTCCTCCAGCATCGCGTCCAGCTTGGTGTCATTGAACACAAAATGCAACGGGTGGCTGTAAAACTTTGTGATGGTTTTGAGCGGCGTGCAATCATCCGGGTCCACAAAGGCCAGGTCCTTGACGAAGAGCAGGTCCACGATGTTGGACCTCTCGCCCTCGAACACTGGGATGCGGGTGTAGCCGCTCTTCATGATCTCGGACATGGTGTTGAAGTCCAGGGTGGCGTCCCCTGGGATCATGAAGCAATCCCGGAGCGGAGTCATCACGTCCTCCACGGTCTTAGTCCGGAGCTCCAGCGCGCCCTGGATGATGTTCAGCTCCTCCTTCACCAGGTCGTTGTACGGGTCCGTGACGCGCAGCATCTCCAGCAGCTTCTCCCGGTTGTACACGGTGCCGATCTCCTGTCCGAGCAGGTAGTCCAGCAGCTTGCTCACCGGGTAGGACGCCGGGAAGGTGAGCAGCATGAAGAACTTGGTGAGGAAGATGGTGTTGGCGCCCACAGCCAGGCCGTGTCTGGAGCAGATGGCCTGGGGCACGATCTCCCCGAAGATCACTATTCCGATGGTGGACATGACCACCGCGATCAAGCCCGAACCGGCGATGTCATCCAGCAGGATGGTCAGCGTGGTGTTCACCAGCACGTTCCCCAGGAGGAGCGAGCACAGCAGGTAATTCCCTTGGCTCCGGACCGGCTCGATCTTTTTGGCGTAGTTCTTCTCCCGCTCCGTGCCGCAGTTCTGGACGATCTGGAGCTCCATGGGGTCCAGAGCCATGAGCCCCAGGTTCAAGCCGCTGAACATGCCGGACAGACACAGCAGCATGGAGATGAAGATGACCTGGAGCCAGAAGGGCAGCAGGAACTTTTTCTCCTCCACCACTATCACTTTGGTGTCGTCCCCGTCGTGGTAGATCCAGGTGTTCTCCGTCCACGGGTCGTGCATCCCGGCGGCGGCGGGCGTCGAGGTGGCGATGCAGAGGTAGTAGGCTTTACTCCTCTCCGTCTTCCGCAGCGGTTTGACCTCGATCTCAACTATTCCGGATGTCTTTCGGCTCAGGATGATGCTGGGCGATATAATTATATCCGAAGTCCTGATGCCGCAGGGATGCGAGCCGGACGAGTCCTCCTGGCTCTGGTTGTCCCCCGAGGAGCTGTCCGGGCTCCCCACCGCCCGGCTCCGCTCGTGTTCCGTGAAGGCAATCTTGGACCAGGTCTCGTTGTTGATGTTCTGCCCGTACACCCGCAGCTTGACCCGGGACCGCTCGCTCACCCGCAGGTAGCCCCGATCCATGAAGGAAATGTCGTCCGTGTCCTCCAGTCGGAGCCCGATGATGACGGTCTCCTCGGACCCTTCCTTGCCACTTGTCGGGGCGACACAACAGCCGGTGACAGTTAAGAAAATCATCGCCAGAGCTCGGACCCGGTTAAGTGACGCCATTTTTGCAGCGGTGGGTGTTCGGGATAACGGATCTGCCATATTGATAACCATCGGCAAGCAACCTCCTGAATGAAAAGGGCTTTTAAAAATCAGAGCCAGTCGGAGTCCGCCTTCATCTCCGCCCAGGGTTGCCGTGACTTGTGCATCGGGACCTGCTCGTTCCCACTACGTGTCCGACACTGATGACTCGCAGCGCAGGCTTATGGGCCAACTCGTGCCTCCCCTGATGTCCCCGAGACAGGCGACGCCGGCGACCAATCAGGAGG
>OMNN01084673.1:0-19737 GCA_900302755.1 Chromis chromis
AAGGAAACTGCAAGAAGACATTCTGCTGAGACCAAGTTAGTTCTGAAACCATTCAATTCAATTGAATTTTATTTATATAGCGCATATTTACAACACATGTCATCACATAGCGCTTATCCCATGTTGTTTCTGAGTTAGGAAGAATATTCCTGTAGGGCTGCAACTAACCATTATTTTAATAATCGATTAATCGGTCGATTATTTTTTAGATAAATCAATGAATCGGATTTAATTTTTTAAAATGAATTTCCACCTCCTTATTCCAAAATAGAACATTTATAATTTTCTAAGTTTAAAAAAAAAAAAAAGTCTCCCATGGACAGAATTCTAAATGTTATTTTTCTGACCAGGACCACTTTGGCTGGAATGGGCCCTGTTAGAGCCCATTATGTAACAACGACCTGAATTGTTATTTAAAAAAAAGAAAGTAACAAAATCCAAAATGTAATAACAATTCAGGTTGTTATGACATTTCAGGTTCTAACACGGCCGCTGGCCACGTTTGCAGGGTGGCCTCTGGTGAGGGGTTAGTTTAATGGATAAATGATTGGTGCCAAGGATTTACAGCCGCATATGGCGAGGGGCTGTTTGTAAGGGGGCTGCATAAGAGGGGGACCACTGTATATGGGTTAGGATATATATAAAGGGAATCCTTTATAGATGTATATACAGTATATACATATACATATATATATATATACACATAAACACATATGGGGACAGGGGCATTTGTTCCATAAATTATTGACTCACTGTATGATGTAATAAAAGCATTACACTATTAGGGGAAAAATATTGCCTGCCCCATAAAGTAGTAACGGACCCAAAATGTAACAACTTGTTAACAACTTGTTAACAACTTTGGAGCCTGGTTCTGCTGGGGGATTCTTACTAATATTTCTACCGTCAACAAGGAGCTGCTGATGGGGACTCATTTGGATTTGTTCAGTTGCTCTCTACAATTTTGTAAGGTCCTGACCTTACAATATGTAATGCCTTAAGATGGCATATGTTGTGAACTGGCCCAACAAACTGAATTGAATGATTATTATTACTTTATATTCACACCCTGAGGCATGTGAGTCCTGGGTCATTAATGGGCCATTAGCCATGTGAGCTGGAGTGGCTATAGAGTCTGTAAGTCTCTATAGCCAGTCTGTTAACTCCCCAGAAGAACCGAAGAAGCCTCTTGAATGAAGGTGAAACGTCTTTAAGAACCAACAAGAAGTCCAGTTGATTTCTACTGAAGGTCCTACTATTACCATGACCTGATGACTGAGAACCTACACTCATTATTTTATTAGTCTTACTGCTATGATTCAAATCAGCCAAACCCATTAGGCATTAGAAACTAAAACTTATATAGTGAGTTTAGTTCATTTCAGTCCATCCTGTTCGTGTTGTATTAAGTTAAGGTGTGTCATGCTGCTGACAGCCCGTTAGTAGCTCACACTGGGCTCCCAGCCACGTTTCAGGCCGCGCGGTGTTTTGCTGTAACCCTCCAGCTGGAGTTATAAAACACCCGCCGGCTGCTGCTAGCGGTTAGCTTACCTACTTAAACCTCATTTATCTCCAGCTAAACATTGACCACAACTATACGACAGAGAAGTCCCACACACAACACACGGCGGTGAGGAAAGCAGCAGCTGGTGGTGAGCCGTGCTTACCTTCAGAACGGTCAGGAGATGTTCCACACTGCTCCGTCCATAGGCTTCGTCCGCCTTCTTCCATCGACTGCCGCTGCAGCGCACGCGAGCAGCTCCACTTCCTCTCCTGTGAGCTTCATCTGTTAGCAGACAGTGGATGAGCATTAGCGCCTCCACTGGTGTGGAGTGTGGACCACTGTCTGGTGTCCACTTACATCCCTGTACCAGTGTGCCAAGTTTCATGCTTTTGGCTTTTATGAAAAAGTGAACATATCACCTAACATTTGGTACAAATCACCTGAACTAAAGTACACCAGAGAGGGTATAGAGGTAGGGACATGCTGAACACGTTCTTCTGTAATGTTCCAGATAAAATGAAGACAGGACTGGACTGCAATGAAGAGTGGAGAGGGTAGTACCTCAAGAGGGGTAGTAGAATTACTAATTATCTATGAATAGTTTAATACAATATGGAGAAAATTTAAGGAGCTAGTTCTTTCTGCAAAAAGAAGGAAGAGTTGTTTATTTTATTTACAAATAACCTTTGCACTCCATCCATCCATCTTCTACCGCTTATACGGGACCAGGTTTTGGAGGCAGCAGTCTAAGCAGAGAGGCCCAGACTTCCCTTTCCCCAGACACTTCCTCCAGCTCTTCCAGTGGGACCCCGAGGCGTTCCCAGGCCAGCTGAGAGACATAGTCCCTTTAGCGTGTCCGAGGTCGTCCCCAAGGCCTCCTCCCAGTGGGACATGCCCAGAACACCTCCCTCAACTTTTGCACTCACATTTCCTTACAATGTTACAATGTTACAGTTTCATTTAGCAGACACTTTTCTCCAAAGCGACGTACATCTGAGAAAAGAACACAAGCAAAGACCTATAGACAGAAGGCGCCAAGGCCAGGAAGAGCAAAAACTCTGTATTAGGTCCTGATTGGGCACAGTGCTGACAGACAGTGCTCGAGAAGTGCATCGTTGTTGTTGTTTTTTTTATAGCAATAGCAACAACAACAACAACATCTTCCATATGCAACACTGATAGCATCATCAACATCATTAAGTGCGTAGATATTCGTAAAACAGCTGGGTCTTTAGCTTTTTCTTAAAAGCAGAGAGGGACTCTGCAGATCGGATTGAGCTTGGTAATTCATTCCACCACCGGGGGATGACAGAGGAGAACAGTCTAGCAAGCGACTTAGAGCTCTGTTGAGAGGGTGGGACCAGACGCCTTTCATTGACAGAGCGTAGTGGGCGGAGTGGAGTGTACACCTGGATGAGGGAGTCCAGGTATATATGAGCAGATTTAGTTGCTGATTAATCTCCAAGACTCAAACGGTCTTGGTCCCTATTACACTAGATTACATTAGAGCCAGGTCTTTAAATGTGGACACTAACAACAGTCAGGTTGATGATCTTGTAAACATGCTGTGTCTTCTGTTCAAATGTCATATTTACAAAGCCAGATTTATTCAGTTACCTCCTAACTATTTGCAATATATCACTCTTACAAGTTATATTTTTCTCCTATTGTCTGCATTAATGTTGTACAGCTTGATTTCTGATGGTGTTTTTGCTACAGGTAGTTTATTTTGACCCACTACTCTCTGTACTGATGTGTCCTGTAACGTTATTCTGTTGTCAATACAGATAGTTTCAAAAAGACAAAGCTCGAGGGCGCCATCTCCCCCCGGGCCTCACGGGGCGCTGTAGGCACACCAGACGGCCAGCTCACCGCGGCGCTGCTTCGGCGAAGTAGTTCCGGTGCATTGCAGAAGCAATGTTAGTGTTTTTGTCAGTTTTAAGAAACATTTTTCAAAGATAAAAAGAGTTGCTTGATACCTGACTTTATCTTAAGGCGCAGCGGTCAGCTGGGACACAAATCCAGCATGGATATCCCCAATGGCCCGGAAGGTGAGCAGTGCATGCAGCGGTTTCTGGTTTTCATTGAACGTTAGTTAGCACCCATGCTACCACCTGCTAGACAGCTAACACTACCACTGTATGTAGCATTGTTGATAAATCTGACAAACGTCAGTCGCTTGATGTCAGGCTGGGTTTTAGCTTACACCTCTGTCTCCAGTGACATAAGAACAGAGTGGAAACACGGTAGCAGTGGTTGTAGTTTTAAGGCTCTTCGTTGTTTTAAAGTTAGCTGACTTTGGCGGCTGTTGACTCTGCCCACAGGTACATGCTCAGACAGCAGTGTTTAAAAACAGGATCTAAATGCACTTAAATCTGATTTGAAAATATTTCCATTAATCTCTTTTAACCCACTGGGTGAAAGATATTCAACCTGCGACAGAATAAAACCGATTTCCACTCGGGTTTCACCGTACAGACAAGTCCAAGTTGTCCAAGTTGAACAACGTGACCCACCTTTAGGTTGCCTCAGGGCTTAAGGTTGCCTTTGTGGCTTCTTTATAAAGTTCCCAGGACTGTCATTCAGACATGAAGCTGAAGCATTCAGTTGGTGTCAGAGGAATGGATAGGAGTGCATGTGTGAATGGAGCTTCACTCGGTTGGACCTACTCACATTTCCGTATCACTTTCAATACCATACCGCTTTGTGGATGCCCGATCCCGTCAGATCTCGGAAGCTAAGCGAGGTAGGGCCTGGTCAGTACCTGGATGGGAGACCATGAGGGAACACCAGGAAGCCTGGGTGAATGCAGTGTGAGAGTGAGTGGTTGGAGGAGCAGATTGGCAGCCTTGCTTCCATCAGTCTACCCCAGGACAGCTGTGGATACATACGTAGCTTAGCACCATGGAGGATGGAGGGAATGAATAATGCAATGTAAAGCGTCTTTGAGTGTCCAAAATACAGAAAAGCGCTATAGAAAACCAATGCATTATTATTATTTTATTATTATTATTATTACAAGTCCAAACTGCCGTTGCCTTAACAAAGACACGCAGAACCCACACTTAGTACTATGAGTTGTGTGAAGTGATTTATTATTTATTAATAATAAATATGTGCAGCATCAAACAGCTGCAGGATCCATATGAGCATCTCCAAAGAATGGGGCAAAGTTTTGAACAGCAGTGACTTTATTATTTACTTTCAAGTTATCCCTGACATGGAGCCAGGATCTAACAGCAAGTCACACTGTGTACTTATGTTCACATCAGACAGATGAGCTGTTACACACAGTCACAGTTTCATAAGCATTCTGTTAGTTTAGATTTAGTCTTTAGTTTATTATTGCAGTATTATATATTAGACATCATTCAGTATACTGTCCAGTCTCATGTGTGTGACAAATATCACACACAGTGTAGGTAGTAGGTAGGTAGGTATGTGTGAGTGAAGCAGTGAGGAATATTAATGTAGGAGTGACCCCTGTCTGCACTGCAGCATTGCCGTCCCATTAACAGACTGATGAAGCAACAATGTTATTTATACCATGTGTGAAAAGGCTTCAGATTGATGGAACTGTTTCTGGAAATACGTTCTCTCTTTAAAAGAGTTGGATAGTAATTATTCACAAAAAAGTTTAGTTCTGTGACTATTCTAAATGTTTTCCAAATGTTACGCTGCATTTTGTCATTTATTTGTCCTCATTTTCTAAAGCCTGTTTTTCCCTTTCCCAGATCAAGAGCTGAGGAACGTGATCGACAAACTGGCCCAGTTTGTTGCTCGAAATGGGCCAGAGTTTGAAAAGATGACAATGGAGAAACAGAAGGACAACCCTAAGTTCTCCTTTCTCTTTGGGGGAGACTACTTCGGCTACTACAAGTGCAAGCTTGCTATGGAGCAACAGCAGCGTATGTAGTTAAAGGAACAGTCCACCATGAAAACAGAATTTGTGCATAGATATTTATATGATGTTGGAATGTTCAGTTAGTTTGGTATCCAAAACCACACCTTTCTTGTTATCAAAGAAATGTTCACACTAAAAAAAAAAAAATCAACTAAAATGCAGGTTGTACAATGGAATAAAGAAGAACAACCCGATAACCACATTGTGCTCTAATATACTAAAAGCTAAGCAGTATTATTTGGGCTTTTAAGCAGGAAATGGTTGATGAAGCTGTCCAGCATCATATTAATATTGTGCATTCTGTTTTCAAGTGGATTTCCCATTTTGTTTGAAGGCATCAGGAGCCTGCCTTAGTAACATGTCTATCAAGAAAACACTACCTACACTTACTGACTTCATCGTCCTTACTTTTAGCGAAGGGTAGCTTTTAATGTCTGTGCTGTGTTGTAGAGTAGAGAAGCAGTACAACCAGAAGCTCCCTCCATCATGTAGGCAATGTTCAGCACTGTGAGACTGGTCAGAGCTGAACTGAATTCACTCCTGATTTGAAACCTTGATGTGTTTTGAGCACAGATTATACTGTGTCTATTGTAGTAAATAAGTTAGCACCCATAGACCTTAGACAGTGTCAGATTCACAGCAGACAGCCCCCCAGTACCCTAACCATAACGGAACCCAAAAGCAGCCATGGTCATAATCACTGCACTCCAAGATGTTTCACCAAATATTAAACTGCAATACCTGAATTTGTGGATACAACCAACAACCAAGTTGGGTCACAGGTCTACAAAGGATCAGGACATTTAGGTCAGAACAGGGAAGTGGCTCTAAATTATACAAACAAAACAATTAACAAAATCAAATGCAAAAGCTTCGAATGCACTCCCAGGTCGTTTTATCCACAGGCCATGCAAAGGCAGGCAGACTAACAAACAAAACCAAACAGCAGAGCTACAAGCAGCATGAAGGTCCTCCAGCAATCACTGCATAACCCAGACAGTAACTAGAAAAGCACTCGGAGAGCACAGACCTCTGCCAAGCAGCTCATTTCCACCCATATTGTGATTTCCACCCTATGTTATAGTCTACATTCATTTTTCATACACTAATTCCTGGATCCAGATGGTAATCCAGAACATCACCAAATCATCTGGTCCATGTCCCATTATCAACATGTCCTGAACATTTCATTAAAATCCATTCATAACTTTTCAACTTATCTTGCTAATAGACGGACAACAAACAAACAGATAAACGCTGGCAAAAACATAAGCTCCTTGGCGGAGGTAATTACAAAATTGATGATTAAACATTTACAACACAAAGTATAAACAACAATCTAATTTGCACCATTTAAAACCAAATTAAACCTAAACAATGACATTAACTCTGTAGACCTGCATCATCAGCGTATTTTCCTCCATAGAATGTTGTATGGCCGCGCTGCAGTGTCCAAAGTCATACAGATTGGTGCTTGGCTGATATGCCGATTATTACAGAACACAGAACCTGGCAACCAATGGCCGATATATAATGCTGCTATTATGATGTATTGTGTTTCTGACCACAACCACTGAAGTCTGCCCATAGACTGGCCACACTGACAAGGCTGCCTCCACTGCAGAAGTGTCTGCATGGATTTTTTGTTTACTTGCCTCATGAAGTATTTGACGGCCGATGCTGCTGAACTCAAAAAGGCATTTAATTGGTTAATTAATTAATTGATCGACCACTAAAATAAATCATCACAGCACATTGCATCACTTTACATCAAAACAAACCACTCCTAAAACATGTAATGCTAAATTTGTTCTCATAAATAAAACTCACTTCAACCTGAGAGAGGCTAGCATCTTCTCTGGGGAAGGTTATTGTAAGAACAATATACATTTAGACTTCAGTAACCATATACCACAATACCCAGCCCCTCCTCAAGTTCATATTTAAACCCTTTTGGAACCTGAGCAGCATGACTTGGTGACATGAACTCACCTGTTCTGTCTTAAAGTGGAGCTCAGTTGTTAGCTGTGGATGAAAATGTTTGGCCCAGGTCACATCTTGAAAGAACAGTCTGGTTTCATCATACTAGGTCTCTGTGTTGTAGTAGTACCAGACTAGTTTAGAAATCTAGCAGTGACTTTTCTAAATATAGGAAAAAGACAAAGTTGTAGTGTACCACAACGCTTAATGTCTTTATTTTGTGTCATCTATCCTATGTACCGTGTGTGTGTTTGCGTGATTATAGATATAAGCAGGCCATGGCTGAATGTATTTTTATATGCTAAAATGACTTATTTAAACGGCCATGGGTCAACTTAATTTTTTTGCTCCGTTTTCTCGAGAAAACTAGATCATTCTCCTCCGTTTTCTTGTTATGATTAAATAATTTTGTCGTTATCACACAATGACAAAACCCATTATGTCGTGATAACGACAAAATTATCTTGTTTTCTTGAGAAAACAAAATCGTTTTCTCGTTATAATGAGTTAATTTTCCGGTGAGGTACAAAGTGAAACCAACCCGCCAGACCAGAAGGTGCTCTGCTGCTGCTGCTCACTCTAATGAGGGAAGTTGAGCCTGTTCATGTGTTTGTTTGTACTTTTGCAAACGTCCAGGCCTGGCTTCAGTCGTAGTGAGCAGCAGAGCACCTTCTGGTCTGGCGGGTTGGTTTCACTTTGTACCTCACCGGAAAATTAACTAGATAATTTTGTCGTTATTGCAATATAACAGATTTTGTTATCGCGTGATAACGACAAAATGATGTCGTTATCACGAGAAAACGGAGGAGAATGATCTAGTTTTCTCGAGAAAACAGAGCAAAAAAATTAAGTTGAACCATGGCCGTTTAGGGCTTCCGTACTTATTGTATTTTAGAGGTGAACATCTGCACAACTACAACCGTTCATTATATTAAGTTCAGCTGTCTTTACAAGTTTTATTTGAAATAATATTGCCTTGAAACAATGCTGGAGGAATGTCCTGAGTTACACTTAACATATAAATGATAGATGCACACACCTTACTTTTCTGGATCACTAGGTCTGCCAGGAGAAACAATATCCCTACGGTCTCCCTCAAAATTGATGCTTTATTGACTGTGTAGATGCATAATATGTAAAGTTAAATCATTTAAGTAGCATGTAAGAGGAACAAACTGGAGTTTTCTTCTGTGGTAACTTATTTATTCAACACATGAAATCTACCAGTGATATAATGGAAGCAATAGAAGCATGAGAGGTAAACTCTTGTCAGCAACCTGGGCATGTTTTGAACCACAGGGTGTACTGTATAAAGGGACGTTTAATAGATAGTCTAACCATATGTATGGGGAGCTGTTGGCCGGTGGTCCATTGTGTTTCAGTGTGAGGCTGAGGTTCACTTGACCCCAGTTATTCACAGTAAGGACAGACAAAGCGCTGCACCCAGCAGCTTTCATTCAGAGCACTGAGCGCTTATAGTTCAACATCTCTAAACCTTGTCTAATCACTGTTACTCCCTTTCAGGCAGCCCATCATATAGGTTGGACTCGTAACCCTGGTAACCAAGAAAATGGAGGAAAAGCTTGTTCTGGCTGCATCTGTGTATTATGAACTATTGATATGTCACACAGAAAGGATCACATCATGATCATGGGGAGATGCTTGTCTGTTATACAACAGTTAGAGTGGTAATGTGTTAAGGTGTTGTTTTCATAGAAATGTCCCCCTTACATTCCATACACTTTAACTGATTACTCTTTATAATCACCATTATGTTACTTGCAGTTTTAGATCATTATAACAACTGCTTCAGAGGAAGGGCACAGATGTAATGCTGCTCTTTGTCTTTTGTCTTTTTTTGTCTTTTCTTTTTTACAAATCAGTAAAGTTATTTTACTACAATAATATCTATTCAACTTTTCCCTTCAATCTTATTTATATAGCGTCAATTCACAAATAAGTCATGTTAAGGCACCTGACATAATAGGGTCAGAACCTTACAATACTAGAAAAGCCCTCAGAGCGCAGACCTCCGCCAAGCAGCTCATTTCCACCCATGTTGTGATTTACAATTACAATTCACAATTTCATTTAGCAGACACTTTTTTCTGATTACATCTGAGGCAACTTGGGGTTCAGTGTCTTGCCCAAGGACACTTCGGCATGTGGAGGGGCTGGGGATCGAACCGCCAACATTACAATCATTGGACAACCCGCTCTAGCACCTGAGCCACAGCCGCCCCTACAAAACTGTTTTCATTGGCACTGACGGGATTCAAACCAGGGCCCACAGCTTTGTAGATGGATGAGCTATGCCTCCTCCTCTGTGATTTCCACCAAAAAAATTCCTGGATCCAGATGGTAATCCAGAACATCACCAAAATGTAATCATCTGTTCCTTGTCCCATTATCAACATTTCCTGAAAATGTCATTAAAATCTGTTCATAACTTTTGAACTTATCTTGCTAACAGACAAACAAACAAACAGATAAACGCTGGCAAAAACATAAGCTCCTTGGCGGAGGTAATTACAGAGAGAAACCCACGGCTTTGCTCACAGGATTGACTCTGACTACTAATACCCCCTAATGCTGCTGATGTAGACAGTCAGTGGTTCTCAGGGCACCTACACTGAGGTCCTACTGGTCAATGAAAGCACAGTGTTGTACAGGTTTGCATGGATTTTTTCTGTCAGTCTCATAATACCTCTGAAATGCATTAAAGTTTGCTTTTCTCCACTTAGATCCCTCTACCCACGATGGGGAGGAATATAAATCTGAAGGTATTTATGTGGAACCAGATTTGTCAGATGAATTCAAAATGGCAGTTAGAAAGTCACATTTGTTTTTGCACATTTGTGCTGGACACAACCACATCTGTGCTTGAAAGCTCTTTGGTCTGCTTTGGTTGCATATTTCATTGTCATATGTTTTTCTTTTTGAGTCTGTGCTGTATTGTTGTTTTGAAGCTTGGCTAAAGATATCTCAGCCATGTCTTTTTGATGGTGCTGATTAAAATGTGCTCAATCCTCCATCTTTGAAGCTGTAAGGTTTGTTCAGACAAACAGATGAAGGAGTAGTAACCTGCCTCTGACCACGGTCTTGTTGTGTAATTTGTTCATTTGTCTGTGCAATGGTTCTACTCTGGATTCAGGGCAGCTGTAGGTTAGGGGCTGCACCATTTCAATCATTAGTATCTGCATTGCTGTCTCCGTTTTTTTGACAAATTCTTTCCATAATCAGCTTTTTCACTTTTAAATAATCTTTCCCCAGGATCAGACTCCACCTTTAACCAGAGATAGGTTTTAATAGAAGTGATTTCTTGAATATTGATCAACTTGGGACATCTGCTGTGTTTTTTTTACGTACAGTTTGTTCTTGGAGTGTAGACCACTGATTCTGTCTAACATTGTACTAATAGAACTCCACCTCATGAATATAGGAATGTGTCTTTAGTCGACTAAAACTTCTGTTCTATGTTGCAAAACTTGGTGCTTCTGATCATTTATGATTTTCGCCTGCATGTTTCCTTTATAGCAGCAGTTGTTTCTGCTTATTGTCAATGGTTGTGTCAATGCTGGTTGCATGTCCTAAATGTAGTTCTTCCTGGAACATTTCACCTGCTTGCCCTCTGTAAAGCACATCTTATTTGACGTTCAGAGGTCATTTTGATTGAAATGGTTATGTGTAAAAATGAGTGTATTATCTGCCTTGAGCTTTGTATGATTTATGGACTGCCTCTTTCTCTCTAATCGTGTGCACCATGTCATCATTCTCCACATAAACACTCACAGTCTCAGGTCCAAAATCAAAACTTTACCCAACCTTCAAATTCCAGATTTTCAAACTCACTGCTGTTTTTGCAGATATGTACAACCCAGGTGTCAAAGATGTGGTTGATATGCCTCCACCGATGGCCATGATTGCTCCACCTTCGATTCCTCCACCTGCTGCACCCCCTATCGATGAGCTCATCCAACAGAGCCAGTGGAATCTGCAACAGCAGGAGCAACATCTGCACACTCTCAGACAGGTACAGAACACGAGAGACATTATTAAAGGAATGGGATAACATGAACACATATCTCAAAAGGGGCAATGCAGTGCAGTGGGTCCTGCTCAGACAACAAGAGGACTTGTAACTATAAGTTTTAAACTCACTTAACTCATCTATTGTAACAACAAAATAGTTAAATTAAATTAAATGCTATGGTACCTGGTACCTAAAATTAGAGGCCAGAGTAGCACCCCTAGGCCAGACAGAGGAGGAGCACATGCAGATTTACATGTGTTACAAGAACAATTTTAATCACATGGAAAAGGAGTGCAACAATGGTAACAATGTGTTTAATTCAATTTTATACAGGAGAGCAACTTTATTTAAGCAAGACAACATAACCTTTTTTTTACATAAAGAGAAAATGAATAGCTTTGAATACCCAAATACAAGAAACTGAAATGAGTGACATCTCACCTTGCTGTTACCATCTGTTGCACTTACAAGAACACCACAGGAATTGAATAGGCAGGCTGAATACAGACTGATATATCTTGTGATGCTTTTCTCCATGTAGGAACAAGTGACCGCAGCCATTGCTTTGGCTATGGAGCAGCAGACCCAAAAGCTGCTGCTGGAAACTCAGTTGGACATCACAGAGTTTGACAACTTGCTGCAGCCCATCATAGACACCTGCACCAAAGATGCCATTTCTGTAAGTCCATCATAATGGAGATTTATTTAGGGATTCTTATGGAGCATCTTCATATGTCACTCATGTGTTATCTTCCTCCCAGGCCGGCAAGAACTGGATGTTTAACAACGCCAAGACTCCGCCGCACTGTGAACTGATGACATCACATCTTCGCAACCGCATCACTGCTGATGGAGCACATTTTGAGCTTCGCCTACACCTCATCTATTTAACCAATGACGTTCTCCATCACTGGTACATAAACCTAAATATATTCCTAAAAATGTTTGGTTGACGTTATCTTTAATCAGCCTGCTAGACAGAGGTACATACTGTTTCACCTGCATTCACATGATTTCAGGAGCACATATCTCTGACAAATGTTGAAGAAGAGTAGGTTTGGGAAGGTATCATTGTGACTAGATTTGAGTTCACTTAGTGGAATGTATTAAATGCATTAACTAATGTCAAACCAAGACATTAAACAACAACAACAATGATCTTAGATTCATTTTTAAAATCATATCAATCAAAAAACATTCTGTTACAACTTTTTTTTTATCATTATAGACTGAATATCTTTAGGTTTTGGACTGATATTCAAAACCGTCATTTTTGGGTAGTGGGAAGTCGCATTTTAATTTTCCACTGGTTCCTTACATTTTAGACTAAAGGATCAGTTAAAAAATACAGTGGTGCTTTGATAGTGAAAAGAAATATTAGTTAAGCCTTGGTCTGATTATGAAACAGTTTGTGTGTAAAGGAGCTTTTTGGGGCAATAAAACCAGGTTTAGTGTCAGCATAGTGTTTCTGTAATGTGATGTCTGTGTAATGTCTTCTTCCAGCCAGCGGAAGCAGCAGAAGGATTTGTTAGCAGCGCTGCAGAAAGTTGTTGTTCCAATCTACTGCACCAGCTTTCTGGCTGTAGAGGAAGAGAAGCAGCAGAAGATCACCAGGGTAAACACCAGCACACAGAAGTCCAGGGACAAAATCCATTTTCAATAACTTTAGTTTTTTATAGATTATAGGAGTTGGAAACAGATGTTATGCAAATGTCAAATACACGGTACAGCTCTACATTCCAAAGTTATTTTCTTGAATCTAGAAATAAATGAATCTGTGAGAGTGTCGCGTTCAGAGAGGCATTGAGTTCCCAAGTCATACTTTTTCTGAATTTTCCCAGCTCAGTATGAGGGTTTCCAGTGTGACAGGTGTGGACACTGTCTTGCTAGCTTCACCTCCAAGGGGGAGAGAAGTCTTTCCATCTGCTTCAATTGATTTACTCATTGCTGTGCAAATTCTGTGTCACAAGTTTCACTGAAGATAGACCTAAAAGACAGGCGTAGTAAATAAGCCAGCAGATTATACAGGAGGCAAACACCACCCGTCTGTCCACTACACAGTTTAAACTGGAAGTCCCCTGATGGTTTTTTGAGTCACTTCGGTTTCAGGGCTTCCTATTGTCAGTGGTATATAGTATAATGAATATTATCATATCAGTATCCCTGACTAGATCCTCTCTTTAATAGGGTTGTGTCAACCACATGCTGTATATAAGCAGACAGCACTGCAATCTAATAGTTATCGATACAAAAACATTACTAGCTAAATACACAGCTTTGGTACACTGTTCTGCTCTCCGTTTATTGGATTGGAAACATGGAGAATAAAACATCTCTTTTTGGTTGAATATCATTTTGTTTCTCCCATCCCCCTCTCCCTTCTCAGTTGTTGCAGCTTTGGGAAAAGAATGGCTACTTTGATGAGGAGACCATTCAGCAGCTCCAGAATCCTGCTCTGGGCCTTGGCCAGTATCAGGTCAGTGAAACAAGGATTACGCCTCTCATTTCCTGCTGACACAAAGCCAGCAAGTTTTTAGGCAATTTTCCTCTAGTCTAGGCTTTGCATCTGCATCTTCCTGGTGTTTGCACTGAAATCTGAATCAGAAAAACATTATCAGTCCCCACATGGAAGTAGTTCTGGAACAGTTGCTCAAGAAGTTGTAAAATTATAGAAAAAAATACAAGAAAAAATCACTGAGGAGCAGAGTCTGGTGTATTGCTGTGACAGAGTGGATGATTTAATACATGTGTGTCAGGTTAGAGTAGGGAAGGATGTTAACACAACCAAGATAGTATGGAATGCGTACATATCTCCACTGCTAACAGTTCAATATCTGGGTTGTGGAAGCATTCCTCCACAGTAATGGGTTGGCACCAGTTTTAGTTAACACAAGCAGCAGTCCCTCCACCTCTTTCTGTGCCACTCAGATTCATTCATGTCTGCCTAAACCTTCTGAAGTCCATCAGTGAAGTAGTTTCCTGTAGTGCTTCACTCACAACAGAACCCTCAGTTCCTCACCAGGGCCGTTAGCTCATCCATGTTATTGTCCAGCAATCTTAGTTTGTCCATGATGATCAAAGAGAGATCTGGCTCCTATCTCCTCTTCTCCATCAGTCAGTCTTTGCTGTCTGTACCCTTGTCGCTTAATTCCTCCTTTGCATTCTTTGTATTGACAAAAAAGAAAGAAGTTGAAAAAAATGTACATAAGAATCTAATTAACATGATTGTGGAAGATTGTTACCAGTAATAGCCTCTATAGTGGCCTCAGTGTTTGAACTGGAGTTCCACAGAAAGTGTACACGTTTAGGTTGAGAAATGTCTGGTTCCTGATTTCAACCACCTTCCCTCATCCTATGGCTGCTGTGGCCACTTACCCAGCAGTGTTGTATAGAATACACCTCCTGTCCTGTGCTGCCCATGCAGATCTCTCTGCATGCAGTGTGGACCGTCAAATGGACAGTCCTGATTAACACTCATACAAGATTTCTAGCAAAAAGGAACTACGTACTATACTGTCAAAGTTATACAGGCTCCCATTTAAGCATGATTTGACACCATTTTGAGATTGCAGTAGAAACCATTGACGGCCAAGGAAAGTAGTGCATTCTATCTGGCAATCTGTCAAATCAATGTAAATCAATAACTCTGGTCCATCAGTCTTCTGATAGCTGTTTTTGTGACACGTACCTCAAAAGTACCTCTACCCACACCTGGTTTGCTAATTCCTTACTCCCATTAGCTTTTTTTGTTTGTTTCCAGTGTACACTGTGAATTGTTGATGAATGTGGACATGAACAATACAATGACTTCTGTGTTATTTTAGAGTGATTGTGTTTGTTCATAATTGTAACTTAGATAAAGATCTAACCATACTTAAAGCCTAATTTCTACACAAATGGATGTCATTGCACTGGGCTCACTTTTTCACACCACTGTACATGCAATCTGTTGGGATTTTCTCTTTTGGCAAAAGTCCAAACTCTGGTTAATTTTCCTGTATTGTCAGAAGATTAATATTGCTGTTGTGGCCTCTGTACGAGGAAATATATCTTTATAATAAATAACAACACAAAGAAACTGACCGTATGTGAAATATGTTAGTAAGACTATTTTAAAACATGTTCACATATGTATGGTTGTTTTAGTGCATGGACCCATTTGGCAAACCTACACCTGCTCCTCAGTGGAAGCTCCACACAAACTATTAAATAAGTTTGTTAATCAACTTCACCTGACCCTATGAATAATTTCAGTGTATGCTCAGACATTGTTCTGGCCTGTGAACCTAAAGTTTGGGACAGTCACAGCACACTGTCAGTGAACACAGTGGCAAGAGTTAATCAAATCTAGCATTAAATATAACCACTCTGCAAATTGTGTTAAGAGAGCCACCCTCCATGTTTTAGTAGATTATATTTACTTGCATTTCCTTCTGCTCAGAACCAACTCTAATGCAGTGGATCACACTTACACCTCTCCAAAGTCCATATACTATACACAGATAATGAAACCAATATTTATGTAACTGTTCTTCAACAACATGGTGGAATTTATGACAAAAGGGGGACTTTGCAATATTTCACTTGACTGCAAAGTCCCAGCCTTTCAGAAACATCCACAGGAGCCAGGTGTGTATGTCTGTGTTTGGTATAAGGGGCCATGCATACCTATTGTAGTATAAACAGAACCGCTAGTGCGGTTGCTGTCTACTTTTAAAGTCCACATCCATCATGTGAAAACCAGGAACTGACCTTTAATAATCACTTTGCTTGAGCTGCAACTGGTTTTGCTCACCAAAATTACTAAGGTATGTTGGTCCTGCTCCTTTATGTCTGCACCTGTCACATTTTCACGTCTTTCCCTACTTCAGAAACATAAAGCCTTGTTAGTTTATATTACATTCATAGAGACAGTCTGACATTTTACATCCCATTGTTCTCTCAGGCTTCCCTGATTACAGAGTATGCTGCGGTGGTGCAGCCAATTCAGCTGGCCTTCCAGCAGCAGATCCAGTCTTTGAAGACCCAGCATGACGAGTTTGTCTCCAGTCTGAAGCAGCAGCCACAACCACAACCGCAGCCACAGCCGACCCCTGTAGGACAGCTTGCTGCCCCCTCAGAACCTGAAAAGGCCCCCCCAATAACTCCAAAGTCCGGTGAGACAAGACACACTCATTTATGGTTTACATGACAACAGAACCAAAAGGTTAAGGTACCATACAATAATACAATGCAGTCCTGCTTAGTTTAGTAAGTTCATTCTTACTCAACAGCTTTGGGAAGGTTTTCATCTTGTGCAAGGTTTTGCTTAATAGGTTTTTGACCTGCTGTACATTTATGTTTGTGCTATTATCTAACAGTGTATGTTTGTGTGCAGGAGATGTGAAGCCTCCTATGTCGGGTCCTCCGCCAGGGGAGTTTGATGGAGCTTCATCCAGAACACAGGACCCCAGCAATCCCAGTGGACCCCCAGATATCCCCTCAAACAAGTCGGCATGGTATGACCCCCAGCACATTGGCCCCTGGAACCCCAACCAGCCGGTAAAAACCTGTTTTTCTCTGTATGTATCTGTGTGTGTGTCACGCTTCTTCAAGATATCTGTTTGTAGGTGTTTTTGACAAGCACCAGCTTGGTGGGGGTTGGGACAAAAATCATTACTTTCTCTTTCTATAACCTACATTTACTTATTTGGTTGATGCCTTCATCCAAAGCAGTGTAAATCAGGTACAATCCAGACAAGAGTAACTGCCTCATCACTTTGCTTTATGTTCCTTCTGACTAAAGTGGCACAAGGGAAAAAGGGGCAGTAAGAGCACATTTAGTGGGCACTCTTCACAAATTAGGTAGGCAATTTTTTGACAGTGAGGGATTCTACTCACCTAATCAACTGACGGAGAGAATAGGGTTCTCTGTGGGAGGGAGCAATAGGGTTGGGTAGCATAGCGGCATAGCAATAGTATGATAAACCACAAGAGCAGTAAATAGGAGGACGGTGTTTACTAAGAACAGAAGGGGACCAATCACTGAATCTTACGGTGCCCCAGTGGGGGAAAAGGTGATATAAAAAGATGGTTGATAAAAAATTCCAGCTGTTTTATTGGAGGCAAAAAAAAAGTACAGGCCTGTAACTCACATCTCAACAAAAATGAACTGTAAGCTATGAATATTAAAATTTGCAAACACAGGGCTCCAGTGCATATCAGAAAATCCACCAGCTTTATAGCCTACAGTATGGGTGTATAAGGTATAATTAAGACTGACCATTTGGGGTCAGAATGCAAACCTCTGTTTTGGAACTGGGAGACTGGTTCAATTCCTGGGTGCAAAGGACCTCTGCATGTGTAAATGCATTGCTAGACTCATGTCTGTGTGCAGCCTCAGCTAACTAGAGTAACTTTTGTCCTCCCACAGCCTCCTTTTGACCCAAACCAGCCTCCCCCTCCTTGCCCTCCTTGGAACAGCCATGAGGGGATGTGGAATGACCAGAGGGACCCAGGAAACTGGAGTGGAGGTCCTCCTAGAGAAGGAAGCCCCTGGAGTGGGCCTAGTGGGTCTGACCCAGGTCCCCCATCTTGGAACTCATATGACCAGCAGCCGCCTTGGGGGAACCAGCCTGACCAGCCTCCTTGGGGTCAGAGGGAGCCCCCATTTCCTCCACGCATGCAGGCATGTGGTAGATGATTACTGTGGCTTCACTTACGTTGCTCTGATTGCTGTTACACGTTTTTACTGTATTGCACTGTATGCTCTGTAAGTACCATATACAGTCATGTGAAAAAATTAGGACACCCCATTACACATCCAGTTCTTTATTAAGAAACATTCACTTTTCAATGTCTAATCTGGTTTTTATTTATCTCTGGAAAAGGAAGTGATTTAATTGCAGGTAAACAACAAAAATTAGCTTTGTTTTACTCATTAAACAAACAATATAAACAAAAATGCATATTCTAATTGAGGAAAAAGTTAGGACACCCTACCCCCTATTGTTACCCCCTTTGGCTTCTTGTAGCATCTACCAGTTTCTGACATCAGTCTGGGTAAAGTCTGCTCCACTCCTCAACACAGAATTCTTCCAGCTGTGAGATGTTTGAGGGGTTTCTTCATGTGCTGCCTGTTTCAAGTCACCTCACGGCATTTCAGTGGGGTTAAGATCTGGGCTCTGACTCTGCAATTCTAGGACCCTTCATTTTTTTCTTAGTTTTTAAACGTATATTCTTCAGTCTGAATTGTTATTACCTCCGCCAAGCAGAGGTTATATTTTTACCAATGTTTATCTGTTTGTTTTGGTGATGTTCTGGATTACCATCTGGATCCAGGATTTTTTTTTGTGGAAATCACAATATGGGTGGACATGAGCTGCTTGGCGGAGGTCTGCATTCTCTGAGTGCTTTTCTAACTCAGTTCATTTATATTAAATGTCCAGATGTCTAAATATGTTTAAAAAAAACACAGGCTTTCATAGGGTGTCCTAACTTTTTCACATGACTGTATGTCAGAGCATTGTCCACAAGGCCACCAAAACGTGTGGTCACACACGAGAGCAGGGATGTTGGCGAACAGGGATGGGAGGTCTTCAGATTCTTCTGCTTCTGGAGCTGAGGAAAGATCAACAGCAAACAGGGACACAGTGTCATTCACTGCTGCCACGTTTCCAGACTCGCCAGGAGACACACCACAGTTGACCATGAGGCGGTGGAAAATAGCCTGGAATTGGCCTGCCGATGGATTGTTATTCCAGCCCCCTTGAATAAACAACAAAAACACATTAACATCAATGTAAACAAGTACTGTGGTTTTAGCTCTGGGCATTTAGTCTAATCAGATCCTAAAAAATGTTAGCAAAACTAATGAAGCTTTACAGCTGACAACAATGTAGCCTCTGCAGACTATTGGTCATCAGCTTCACACCAAAGTATTTATTTTGCATGTACAGTATATATTTGTTTATCCCCACGGACCATCACAGCTCTCAGTCACAAGGGGGGGAAAAGGAAAATTCTGAAATCCCTACCAGATAACCTGATGGAGTTGAAGAGGAGCTCCAAGTGATCTTGGCTGATGCGATAGGTGCAGATGTATCGCTGATTTTGAAGCTGCTCCGGTATCATAAATAGCCTATTAGTTTGTCGATGTTAATGATGAACCCCATGACAGACAAGTACCTTCAAAAAGAAAATGCATTTTTAATATTTTCATGGTAAGCCACAATAAACCATAGTTTTAGAAAATGGGTACGTTGCAATTTTTTTAATGTAATATTACCTAAATGAATTCAGCCTCCAGCCACTGCTGCCTCGCTATTTTGTTGAGGG
>OMNN01084674.1:0-10374 GCA_900302755.1 Chromis chromis
ATCTGAAAGGTGGCAAAGTCAACCTATTTCAGTTTTTTTCAACAGCCATCTTCATGAAATTTGGAAAGACACTATTTTCACTTATTTGAAATGGAAAATAAATCTTTTATTTATTCGGTTTCCCAGTTATATTCAGTGAATGAATGATTTATTTATTTTTCTTTGGGTTTCATTGCTTTGTAGCCTTGTAATCTGTCTTGTCAGCTCTGGGCTTAGAATGGAATATAAACATTTTTGCCTTTATACTGTGCCAGGAGCTCATTTTCCTGATTGAATCCACTGGAAGAAAAATAAACAAAAGTAGGGAGATGACCAGTCATTTAAAATAAACCTCCATTCAGGCCGATGTGGGACTCATTCAAAAATGACGTAAACGATAAAAAAGTCACTCAGAGAATGATAACGCAGACACAGGAAGTCAGACTTGTGCTGCTCTGCGGTAGGCGTCCTATCTCTAAACTAAATGTGTGCCAGAAAAATACTCACGACTGTGTGTCTGACTGACCTGAGCTGGTTCTCAGTAATTGTCTGTTCATCTTAATGTAAAGTTTTGCGCTTGTCAGATTGTCTCAGCTGGGGACGATTCAAAGACAATCAAAGTTGTGACTAATCAAGGACAATCAAAGTCGTATTATTTATTATATGTAAAGCATATGATAAAAAATACTGATGCAGACCTTATGCTGTTTGCATAATTTTGCCCCTCAGGCCATCATCAGTGCTAAACAGAACATCAAAACATGAAGATGCTTTAACTTTGGAGGAGCAAATAGACTGCACATAATGAGACGTATTCACTCTCTGAACTCTGATCAGTTTCATGGAGTTTTTTGCTCATACTTTCTCACTATGGGCTCATTTCTCACTGCAATTTAAAGTCCTGCACCTCTGGAAACAGCACAACTACGGCTAGAAGTAGAAAGAACTCCGAAATGTTTTCTGTGCAGAAACCAAAAATGGAGACTGTACATACTATTGATATTTTCCTACTTACATTTTTAATTTGTTTCCATACTCGTCTGCTATTTGCTCTGTGTAAACACAGCCTGCAGTTCATCCCAGTCCAGTTGAAAAGTCCCGCAATTTTTGTCATGTGACTCTTGGTCGCAGATGAGTAACTAATGGCTTTACAGTTGTAATGAAAATCACAGAATATTTTGTTTTTTCACAAAATTTGTTTAGAACCAATGGTTAATTTTAGAAGAATTTATAAATGAGACGTGCAGAATAAAATTATTTTTGTTAAAATGTCATGATTTTAAGCTTAGATTTGGTTTAGTGTTAGGAAAGATGAAAATTTGAAAATTCTTTATGTTTTTGCAGTTTAGGGTTCTGATAAATGGGGTAATTTGGGCAACCTTTGTAAATATAATATGCCTCTCAAACCTTGCTGGTGGGTTGTGGGGTTCAGAGAGTTAAGGGCTTTGAATCTTTAAGATTTTACCAGACTTTACCGAAGTTAGATACCCTTAGTCATCCTGGCAAAACGAACTGAGAGTGCAATAAAGGGGTGTGAAGGAAGTGCCAATGAGACGCAACGGGATCCAAAGATAGAATTAAACAAAGAATGACATCATCAGTGACCTGAAAAGGTTGTTGTGTGTGCGTCTGTGTGTGTGTTTGCGTCTATAACCTTCCCTCTCCAATCCCTTTTGGCTCAGAGAAGTTTACTGTTGCTATGAGAGGCTCTTTGGATGGTAACACACTTTGTAATGAGCTGGTTCGAGTATGTGTGTGTTTGGAGCCCACAACTGAAAATAAGTCTGTTTAGATATACAGGTGTTTTTTTATTTGTTCCTCATTTGTGCCTGTATGAAGTTCAGAAGTCTGGACTAGTTGGCTTGGAGCTGCTGCAAACACTTGATGGCATTAGCTGCAGTCTGAGAGAGAGAGAGAGAGATAGAGAGAGAGGGAGGGAGAAGAATAGAAATGGTTAAGAGGAGAGACAGAAAAGCAGGGGGAGACATTAAAAGGCCAGACCAGGCCACAATCTGGGCACTGTGGAAAAAAAAATAGGATGAAGAGATGGAGAGAGTGAGAAGGAGAGATAAAAAGAGGATGAAAAAGTAGCAGTGTGAAATGAGACTTTGGGCGGCAGAGGGAAGAGGGGAAGATTGGAATGAGATGAGAGGGAGAGCAAAACAGAAAAACAGAAAGGAAAAAAAAAAGGTGAAGGAGGGAAGAGGGAGAGGGCGGGTTACAAACAAATTACAGTCCGTGAGAAGAAGAATGGCAAAAAGGATGAGATTTGGAAAACAAAGGTGTATGAAGGATGGATATTTGATGAAGGGAAAAAAGTGGGGTGTGCACGTTGGGGACGGCAAGACATTTAACATTTCAGTCTGTGCGCACTTTGCCTGTAGGGCAGCATTACAGTGGAGATTTGCACTATTTACAAAGCCCCCACTGGCTTCAGGACTCCATCTACATAATGTTTAACATGCTCAACTCGGCTGCACTCGGCCTGTCAAAGGAGACGGTGTAAGGATTTTGGGCATCAATCCCTGAGGCCCGCTAAGAGGCCAAAGAGAGGGAGGCAGAGGCTGTGTAGTGGTAAAAACTCAACGCTGAATAATTGAATAAAAATACTAGTTTAAAGAAGCTGTCCAAATTACACTGTGACCTTTGTTTTATTTTTTAAAACTGTCATCCATCTGCTGTGTGGAGCCTCTTCAATTCCTCACACTATTTATTACTGAAGAAAAAGATTAAAAGTGCTATTACATTACCTGATGATTGACAGAATAGACAACATGTTCTTGGAGATGCAAAAAAAAAGAAAAGATAAAGCCAGAAAAAAGCAGCAAGGAAATGACTGCAGAGAACATTGGCCTTTCAGTGTAATTTGGCATCAGGCTGAGCTTAAGAAATGAACAACTAAAGCTGCATCTGTTGTAGATCAGAGTGACAGACTGGTGAACGCAGACACTGACTCACTGAAAGGGACGATGCTCAATGATTACAACACAGTCTCGCAAAATTGTTCATACTCTGTGGAGGAAACTTGAACTGCAAATTTGACCTTCTTCTATTAGTTGTGCCTCTGCAAAAAATACAAATAAAAATTGAAAATGATGCACTAGACTACAACAAATAACAGTGAATGGCTTCAAAGCAGAACTTCAATATTCAACCTTTTCTCCTAGAAATTACACAACTTTTTCAGTTTTAATCCAAGACTGTGATATTTCCCTACCTCACTGCTAATTGCTTTGAGGAAGAACAGATATCATATTGGAAACTCAAATATAGTAAGACAACAAATTAAATATACTATATATGTATGAATGTGATTAGCTTTGAGATTGTTTTTGTGTTGAAACAAAACAAAACATTTTTGCAGCATTGTTTTCTTTAAAATGTATCTGGTGTTTCAAAATAAAGGCACACCAAAACTACACTGTAAATAAAGGGTAATATTTTAGTTTTACGGTATTTTTTTGCATTTACACTCACAAACTGTATTTAATCTTGGAAACAGACTTACAGTGTTAAACTTGAATTTAACACTTTTATCTATTAAATAAAATATAAATATAAAATAAAATTTTACAAAATAATAATAATAATAATAATAATAATAATAGTAATACATATTTGCAAATTGCAAGTGTACAGTATTTTTATGTAAAAAAAAACAATTTTGTTTATAAAAATAAAAATGTTCTGGTTATTTACAGTTAGAGGTTTACATTAGACATGCAGATTCAGTCAGTTTCTACATTTAAAATTTTTTTTGTGTGTGTATTTCAAAAATGCGGAATAAATTGGTAAATAAAAAGCAAAATTTTGTAAATTTACTGTTTTTTACAGTGCAATTTGGAGCAGGCAGGTTTGCATTTTTGGGGTAACAAAATGAAACAATCAGGAAAGAATTTTCTGATATTTTTTTTGCATATTGGAAACTTTGAACAGGCGACCTTTCTTTGAACTTTTCCTGGAAATTTCTTGCTTTTCTTCGAAAGCTGCAGATGCTTCCACAGCGCTCTGAATGCTCCCCGTGGAACACTCGAGTTGTCAGCGAGATAAATAAATACCATGTTTCTAATTATATTAGGTTTAACATAAAGACGTGGCCTACATGCGGTGATACTGGGAAGATTTAGTCGAGTGTGAACAGCGCGAGTTTTATTAAAGGTCAGATGAATAAATTATAACACATTTAGTGTAGTTTCCTGGACCAAATGGTGTTCTAAATGCAGGCAGTGAAACAAAATAAGAATAATCCCACGTCACTAAATATCTGGTGCGGATTAGTGACACTGTACAGCATATTTAGCCTTGATTAGATTATTCAAATAAAAAAAGCACCTTTTGGCCTGAGAAATGACTTTCCCACACTTTGCTTTACTGTTTAAATCTGGCCTTTGGGTCTCATCTATTCATTCAGAAAGGAAGTGAGATTGAATATCTTGACTGAGGTCATTGGTGAGCAAATAATACAGCTTTGTGAATGTGTATATTGTGTGGTAAGGACTTTCTTCAATACATTGACAGCCATCTTCTATTACCAAGGCCTTGTTGACCTTCTGGAAGCTTTTGGGTTTGCGTGTTTGATCCTTTAAATACATGGATTACCATATTGGTAAGTCCTTTTACACAGTGTGTGTGTGTTTCTCTTTTTCTTGAACAAATTTGTGTGTAAAGGAAAAGTATTCAATAAATTGACAATCTCTTTTGTCTCTGGAGTACTGAGCAAGTGTGTGTGTGTGTGTGTCAGGAAGGACGTTTGCGTGTTTGCTCACCGAATCTGTGCGCGCGCATGTGTGTCTTCTTTTAAAAACCAACAATCGCTGTTTGCTTAGTGGGAGTCTTTTCAGGACTTTCAGGCTCCACTATTTGTTAAAGAGGGAGGAAGCGATTAGCTGCCAGTTAACAAACCTCTTAACGAACCCCACTAATGAACCCTGAGGGCAGCTCTGGGACGGCCTCGGCATGCCACCGTAATTAGACTGGCAAATAAGAGCTCGTTATGCAAACGAGTTAGAGTTAATCTGCATATCTTTACCTGAGACACCCGCGTTACACTGACAAATGTTTACCCAAAGGCAATGAGGAGGAAAAAGGGGGAGGGAGGGAGGAGGGGAAGGAGAAAAGGGTGAGAGGACACGAAGGTAAAAGAGATTGCACGACAACAAGGAGTCGAGCAAGTTTAAAACGCTATATAGGGATGTCATGGTAGCAGCCATTTAGAAAAACAACAAGAGGAGTGGATGAAAGGTAAAGAGAAAAAAACAGTAGATGCTTCTAATTTGTTATTTAAATTTTAGCCAATTTAGTGACGATCAGTGTGTGTAAAAGCACACACAAAGTAACCTTGCACAAAGAAATTGCTTCGAGTTCACGGCTTCCCAAAGGTGCAGTAGTGCCGTGACCAATGATACAATTTAACGTAACAGACTACGCGTGATGCAGCGCCGTCAGTTATGAGCTTAAAGCGAAACTTAGTCAGTTTTAAACTCCATCCTGTCCTGTATGGGGATGACCTATGGTGTGCTGTGGAGCGTAGCAAGACTTGTTGTGATTGGTTCTTGGCTGAAGTGTGTATTGTCCTGGCAACGGTCTCCGGGGTTGATGGGTTTGACCTCTGCGTGGCGGCGGGGTTCCTGATGGATCACTTGCTATCGCCAACACACACACAGAGCGCGCACACACTCACTCACAGACACACACACGCACACACACTGTAGTCTACTGTGAATGTAGATACTGTATATAATGTTCTGTGAGTGTTGCCATCTGCTCATGTGCAGCAAAGTTTCATATGTCTGATTTAGCTGAGAGTGTCCATTCTAAATCACTTTTTTTTTTTCCTTTTAACTACCTATACAAAATACATACTGTTTACCACGGCATGCATGCAACTGGGACGTGCTACTGTCACAATAATGCGCCTTAAACTTTGACTGTTGCAGTGCGAAATGAGCCGTTATCATCTGTGCAATCTCTGCGGGTCAAGCTTGTTTATACTCGTGCGAGATGCTGTGACATATGCGATGTAACTGTGCAGAGGATTGTGGGTCAGGATGGCCAGAAAAGCACGCAAGATGCAGTAGGACGTCGTAGTTTTTATTACTGGGACATATTAACTCTTTTACTGGCTTGCAGTATAGTGTGATAGAGTGGATGTTGGACTGCACCCTGTGTTTTTGGTTGCGTTTTCGGTAACCCTCCAGTCCATTTCCAGCGGGTCTGAGAATAAAGCACTTTCGAGGACCACGGTGTGTTAAGATCACACGATAGGTGTGCACGCGTGCGAGCTGCTCAGTGTGTGTGTGTGTGTGTGTGTGTGTGTGTTTGTGTTTGGCTCATTAGTGCAGTGGTTCAGAGGCGATTAGTTATCATCATGTTGCCCAGCCTGCTGAGCTGTGGCACAGTCGGCAGCCATCTTTATTCCACACTCTCTCCCAGCACATGCAAACACAGACACAGAGCTGCAGAAGTTGTAGAAGTTATTACATGTCCCCCTGCGCTTTGTGCAAACACAGTCGCACACACACACGCTTTTATACCTTATCTTAAACCCCCATACAACACAAGCATGCTAGTAGGAACACACCTCCCATTGCACACACTCTCTTCCACCAGAACACACACACTCTCTCTGGCTTCCTCTTCCTCTACCCCTGACTTTGTCCCTGTGACCTTGGGCGAGTGTTGCCAGTGGCTGCTGCTGAGATCTCTGCGTAGGGGGTTGGAGGGCGGATGGAGAAAGGCTTGGCCAGGGATGACACAACTTTCATCCCTCTATCCATCCGTTCGTCCGGCTGATGAATGGGAGAAAAGTTTTCCCCCCTCCGTTGACAGATGGCTGTGGAGTTTTCGGGGACTCATGAGGAGTTCATTTATAATGAAGCTCCTCTTTGGATTCCAGCCCCATCAACAACATCATTTATTTTCAAATTGTGCGTAAATGCAGTTTTCAAATAGTGACTATGACTGATCACACACAAAGCAATTGTCAGACTTCCAATTTTTACCACATGCCTGCTGAACTGCTGCTGCGTTTAAGCCCTGTCCACGAGAATAATTGAAAACTTCTCTCGCTTTTTTTTTTTTTGTGGCTGTTTGATGTGAGAAGAAATAGTCTTTTAAACTACATAGTCATCAGTATTGTATAAGAAATCTGAGAAGTGGGGAGTAATGAGGAAGAAACTGGAATGTGAAAACAGTTGCAGCCTATGCATACTAAAAACACTAATCACAAAGACTGCGGATATTATTGCCAGATATTATTTCACATTTCATCAGTTTATCAAATAAATCACAGGAGATGACAACACCCTGTGATGATGGCTTGTTTTGGCCTTTGTTTTGTATGAAAGTGGTGGATTTTTAGACTGACAGCAAACATTATATTACAACATGCACATGGGACAAGTTGAAGAAAATCGTCCAACAAATGCAGGTGCTTCCGTACAGGGCACACTGTCAATCCAGTTAAACAGCTATATATTATATTTATGTTCAGTTAAATAGCTATATTTTTCAGATCAGAGCTGTGTAAGTGGGCGTTGAGAGTAATAGTGGAGTGGAACTGCTTTGAGGTGGGTGTTTGTTGGTAATCTAAGGAGTCCAGTTTGAGTAATTTAGAGTTTTAAAGACCCCCATTGGTGAAAATCAAGCTTTTTACCTTGTTAGCATGTCCATATAGTGCTTTTTTTAACGTGCTGAAAGACATATGAGCAAAGTAAGAAGTTATGCATGAGCATTTCTAACTTGAAACTGCAGCGTACCAATGACTTCTGCGGTTTCATACGTAACAATCCTAAGGAACCGATCCTGTCAGCTTGCAGGGAAGGGTTTTCTGTATAATTATCCTTCTTCAGAATTGCTTTTCACTTTGATATGTGTGGCCGAATTACACCAAGATTACAACTTGCCATTGTGGTGTGTAGAATGTGTGCTCGAGTTGTGAAACTTCAAGTGTCTCAATGAGTTTTTGTAATATGGGTAAGGTGACATCTACAGACTACACTAGACTCTGTAAGGGATAAAATGACTGAGCATCCATCAGCTGGAATGGGCAAATAAATGCCAACGGAGTGATCAAGATGCTGAAATTGGGAGACCTGTTTGATACAGAGTAGTCATTGTCTGCATAGTGGTAAGAAAAAAATACAGACACATGATGACCTTTGTGTAAAAATATCAATGAAAGACTGGTCTGTTTTCACATTTGTGCATACGCAACACTTGCACACTGCCAATTTCATTGATTCTAGTGGAAACCAAGTGTTGCAGCAGCTGGTCAAACAAACAATTTGCATATATAACATGTTGAGTGTAGGACTGAAGTAAGTCGAGGGATTATTTTCATGGAGAAAAAAACTTCAAAATATGCACTTTTGATATACAGATGAGATTATAGGGGTTTAATCAATGACTGGAGAGGGACTTTAAGGCATATTAAATGCTCTCATAGTGTTTCAACTGGATGATTTTGTCCTTGTATTGACACAATTCAGTCATAAACAAGAGAGTTCAGGTTATTTCCATTACATTTTATTGCACATTGCATGAAAACTGGAGCGATGCTTAGTCAAGTAAGGCAGGAAGATGATTTATTTTTTATTTTTTGCTTCCAACTTCTTTTGCCCTAATTGATCAAACTGATAGGAATAAGGGGCTGCACTTTATAGTGCAGTGTCAGGCTCCAAATAACAAAGAATATCCTTAAATATCTCCAATATCTTTCCCATCCCTCCCACAGACCTATAATCTCAGAGACAATGATTTTCTTTAAATTTGTTAATCATTTCTGTGCAATCAACCTAAATCCCATCTCTCAAACATTACCGCAGTTATTTTCCATGTGCCATTAATCAGGATTTATATGCTGCAAGTAAAAGTTGTTGTTCTTAAAGCTACTATTCATCTAAACTAATTGGTGCTGAAGGTGATGAAGCAGATTTTCAGTCACCAGACCCGTTTAACATGTTGACAATTTCTATGTGATGCTACACACACACACACACAACACACGCACGCATGCATGCAAACACACACACACACAACGACTGGAGCTGAGCTGTGTGTGTGTGTGTGTGTGTGTGTGTCTGGCAGTATCAGTCCACAGTCACAGCCTCATAGTCCACACAGCTGCTGGCTGCCATTTTGAGGAACAGCTGACATTTGCCTTCTCTCTCCATCAGATACATTACTGGGCATGGGCCTCTGACATTTCTGACTATGTGTGTCCATGTGTGTGTGTGTGTATGCATGTGTGTGTATGCGTGTGTACGAGATGAGTTACTTGGGCATGCCCCACTGACATTTTATTGGATGCTAATGACATTCATCGCCGTGGCAGCTGGAGGGGAGGCGGGCACGGATGTCTGTGTGTAAATGGCGCCTGTCGCTCACCTGTAGGCGTTCGCGCGCATGTGTGTGTGTTATTAAGTAGGGAGGAGTTGCAATGACACATAAGCAGCATTTGGATGGACTCACCAATACGAGTTTGTGGATGTTTGTTGACATTTGTGCGCGAGTCTACATTTTGGCCGTATAGGTGGGTTATGTGTGGTCGTGGTGGGCAGTCAGTGGTCTTCTGTCCTTGTGTGGGTGTGTGTGTCTGAAGGGCAGTGAGATAAAGGTGCCTGCCTCTTTCTGATAAGGACTCCCACCTCCACCTCTCTATCACTTCACTGTTCTACCTCTTTCCTCTCCATCCTCCTACAATTTCCTCTCTATCTGTGACTGTAGTGACACCGCCGTCCCTCTCTTTTCGCTCTTTGTGCACCCCCCCTCTCTGTCATTCTTCCCGTCTGCATTCTTCTATTCTGTGCTTGGACATTCCTGTATTGGATGAAGTGAAGATACAGTTGCCCATGTGAACACCGAGGCAGACAAAAAATAGTTTTATTATATACAGGCTGATGGAAAACAAACAGAGGAACTAATCTCTAAATTGGAGAGTCAAGTGAAAAATGTGCCTTAAAATGGATAACCAAAGCGGAATAAAATGTGTTGTAGCAATAATGAGGTATTTTGTTCTATGCAGTATATATATATACAATGATCTGCCACAACATTATGACCACTAACAGTTGAAGTGAATAACATTGATCATATTGGTACTATGTGGTGTTCTGCTGGAAAACCTTGGATTTTGCCATCTGTGTTGATGAGACTTAGACACCCAAATAAACATTGTCCCAGAACAAGCAAACTCCCTCATGCAAATGGAAATCCCAAATGTCACTGGCCTACCCCCGCAGGAAAATGCACCCCACCACATGGCAACAACATCAACCAATCAGGAACATCTTGAGGAACATGACAATGGCCCAACATGTTGATTTGACATCCAAACTTCCTAGACCCCATTCTGATCAAGCATCAACAGGATGCAGTGGAACAAGTTGGATTGAC
>OMNN01084676.1:0-15826 GCA_900302755.1 Chromis chromis
TACACAATGTAAATATTGAGTCAAAATTAGTAAGAAACTTTGTAAAACGGGTGCTGCAGTAGATTGAATATGTGTTTTAGTTTAAATTAGCTGCTGTACAGAGAGATTTAGTGTTATAAGATAAGATTCAACTGAACTGCAGGCAGTGTTTCCACAGAAAGGAAAATCAAACCTACAGCTGTAAAATGAAAAAATGTATATCCCAGATGACTCAAAATCTGTCCAAAATGGCAAAAATGTGTCTAAAATATTAAAAAATTATCCAAAAATAACTAAAAACATTTCCAAAATCATTAAAAAGCATAATTTTAATGGACTCAAAATTCGTCCAAAGTGACTCAAATTGTCCAAAACTGACATGAACTCGTCCAAAATGACCTTAAGAGGCAAATCAAACATACTGGATCAATAAAATAAATGCAACATGGGTCAAAAACGGTAAACAGAGGAGCAAGTTGTTGAAGATACATCAAGAAACATCTTTCTACAGCTGATGAGCAGAGTAGAAAGAAAAAGTCTAGAGAGGCTGGAAACATGGAAATAGTTAAATATCTACAGTAGTGAAAGAGACATGAAACGACATAAACAAGACACAAAACCAGAAAAACGTGACCCAAAATGAACACAGAGACAAAACTCTCATTAAAGCGAGACACAAAATGACAAAATTGAGACACAAAACAAAAGAAATGTGTCAAAAACCTATAAAGATGAGACAAAACAACCACAAAGAGACAAAACAGTGGTTTTAATTTGATAGTTGGCAATACAGTGTACAAACAAAACAAAAAAAGGTTAACAGTTCTTTAAAGTGTGGAAAACGTGGTGAATGCAGTTCAGCATCATGGCCAGCAGGGGGAGTCCTTCACCACAGTCCTGATTACCTGCACTGCTGCTGCAACCTCCTGCATCACCTCATGATAGTCCACACTAATCAATTACCTAATCAATCAATCAGGAACTTTCCTGCTGTTCAGAGCAATTCAGTGTTTTATAGATGACTGACAGGTTTATTATGTAAAATAATATTATTGTTATTGTGCATTCTTTTGGTTTGCAGTCATGTTTACGACCAAAGCACACAAGAAGTAAAAAAACAAACAAAACGAATACGGAAATGATAAAACCAGATAATTATATATATATATATTTGGTGTTATATTGACAGTAACACATTATAAACAAAATACACTGAAATAATAAAAATCATAGTATGAAAGTAAAACTTTGCATGGCTTCATTAAATATACTAAACTTGTTGTAGATAAAGAATCAACTGGTTCTGAGGAGGTTTTCTGTCTTTTTGACATGAAAATAATCTAATGTTGAGTTTTCTATCAGCGTTTTTGTGACCAGTTTCCCTGCAGCTTCACCTTCATCAGTTTAACCATCAACAGAACAGCTATTGATGAGCTGCATTTTGTCGTCACCACACACACAAACATTTACTGTCAACACAACAACACACTGATTGATCAGTGGATGTGATTGGTTATCAGATTATTAGCTGCTCTGTTGTCAGATTTTAATAATTCCTTCTGTTCTTTCTTGCAGATTCCAGATGAATTCGACAGAGGTGAGTCTGAACACACTTTTTATTTGTTCATAACGTTAAACTGCATCTGTCACACTCAGATATGATCTCTCACAGGGGTGGGACAAAATATTGATAGAGCAATTTATGGTCGTCCCTCCTCGTGCGATATGAGTATCGATACGCTGGCACCAAATATGGATTCTTTAATTAATATAATAAGGCGCTCTAAACCCTGCCAGATCCCCCTGCCAGCTGCCATTTCCCCAGCGTCACTACTTAATGTCTCCACACGGTGGCGTTTATTACATGAATGAGGGAGACTTGAGCGGAAATGAATTGGCCCAAGAAGAGTTTGTACAGGTATAATGGAGGACAGCAACGCTACTGTAAGAGACGCCCCATCCACGTTTAAGTCCAAAGTGTGGACCCATTTGGGCTTTGGCAACATTGAGGGAACAAGCAAGCTGGACAATGACTATGCCCAATGCAAGGACTGCCTCGCAAAAGTAAAGTACACAGGCAACACCACAAACATTGTATTTTTCAGTTATAGATATTGTAGCGATGCAGTGCCGGTGGCTAGTATGGGACTGTTGTGCTGCAATGCATTATGGGAGTTCGGGGTTTTATTAATGTTTTTGCTACCATGAGTGAGAAGGGTAGCGGGGTTGATGGCTACCTGCCACTGTTTGCATGTTGGTATTCTACTGTGGGTGCAAATAAAAGCACACGTAAGGGGGCATAAAAGATAAAAGCCCTGGTTCCAGCGTTCTTCTTTCCAGGCCACTCGTTACATGATGTATCATTATGTGATTGTCATGCAATATATCGATTATCGCTATATCGTGATAGTATTGATATTGTGAGCCATGTATTTCGTATCGTGAGGTACCCTGTGATTCCCACCCCTAATCTCTCAGGCAGTGTCTGGTTGGGTTGTAGGTGGAGCTTGTTGTTTATTTTAAGGTTTTAAATGGTTCCTATGTTGTCCTTCATGGTCCTCTAAGTGTTGCTTTGAGGACGAGATCTCGGTTGTGGTCCTTAGTGGCAAGTTTAGGTCGGATTTTCCAGTGTCATTTTAACAATTTTCTCAGAAACAAACCAGCAAAAGCAGAATTTCCACAAGTGTCTTCTATCAGATTAAAAGCACAGTATTTGTTGGTTGCAGCTTCTCATAGGAGCAAATGAATCAGCAGCTGTAGTCTGTTTTTTAGTCATTAGAACTGCAGCAGTTCATTGATTGAAATACTGAATTAATTGCCACCTAATTAATCCTTAAAACGTAATTTTTTAAAGAACAAATGTCTAATTCCTGTGATTTTAGCTTCTACTATTTGACTTTTATTTTTCTCCAAATTTCATCACATTTTTACTATTTTGCTTGCATTTTTACTATATTCCTAGAATGTTGTAGACCAATAACTCCTCAATTTGAAGTAATTTATCCTGAAAAAGTAATTTTAGTCTAAATTATTTGATCTCAGCTTCTTCATTATGATTATTTTTTCTAATTCCATCACATTTTTCTGACTTTTTATAGACAGATTAGACACATTATTTCTGCTTTTCTCTGTTTTCTGTCATTGTAAACCTAAAATGTTGGAGTACCAGTCAGATAAAACAGGCCTTTTTAAATCTTCAGTGTGAGAGTTTTCTTAAATTTTGTACTTTAAGTAGTTAATTGGAGGAATAATTAAGAGATGAACCAGTAATAAGAGTTAATCAGTGGTTAAAGCTTCACTGTTTGATCTGTCAGGTTGACTTTCTTTTGGATTTTGTTGACTAAAAGAATTAAAACCCAGACAGATTGACTTTATTTTAGTGCAAATGTGTTCTGTTTTGTTTGTTTGGTCCAGATGAGTCCAGTTTGTGCAGAACATGTGTGTTTTTATTGACACGTTGGCAGCGCTGTGTTTGAATGATGGATCACTGCGGAGCCTCGGTGGCACTGCCAACTGCTCGGTGTGTTTGTACCAACCATCCATATGCCCACATCCCATCATTCATCACCCAAACTGCCCGTCTGACAGCACAAAAGCACCAAACACACACATGAATTCACCTCCTGCTTATTTATCCAGTAAACACTAAGCCTGGAAAGTCTTTAAAAAGTCCCAGAAATCAGCAAAACTGCCCAGAATACCCAGAAAGATGCAGACTTATAGTATTCTAGTGAGTCAGAGCATGTTGGAAAGTTTTGCCTTGTGTTGATGAAACTTTGTCATTAATACGCTAAAATCTTGAACATTTTTAGCAGATTTCATTGTTACACATGCTAAAAGGACTACTGATTATAAAAATACAGATTTTTCTATTTTCAAGGGCAGATAATTATTCATTATTGTCATTTTGGACAATTTTAAGCCATTTAGAACAGTCTTTATCTTCACCTCTCAGCCATTTTGGACCATTTTTACTCATTTTAAACAGATTTCAAATCAAAATGTCTAAAAACTGGAAACTTGTCTTACCAAACTGATCACACATCAGACCCCTTCCAGCCAAAGTGGTCCATAAAGAGGTGGAAATTAAAAATTTTTTTTTTTTTATCCGATTCATCAATTAATTGAAAAAAATAATCGACCGATTAATCGATTATTAAAATAATCGTTAGTCGCAGCCCTACAGGAAATATTCTTCCTTAATCTAAAACAACATGGTTTCAGAACTGAAATTGGTCTCAGCAAGCATGGCTTCTTGCAGTTTCCTTGGTAGCAATGGCTCCTAAAAAAAGGACTCCTAAACCACTGGATTTTGTGAAAATATTCATTTTCAAGACAAACCAATCACTGAATGTTCATAACAGGCCCCAGGAATAGATTTTTTTCCTACCCAGTTCGGACGTGTATCGCACGTAACTGTTTTTGGTAACGCACCTAAATCCCCAACAATACCTGATATGACAACTTGATATACTGGGTATTCAAATCGTAATCAAGAGAAATGACAAAAGAAATGACAAGAGAAGAGTGACAACATTTCATTTTTCTCTGAATGTAACGCACGTAACACTGAACAGTGACACAGGACCACAAACAATGTTTAAACAAAATGGAAACTCCAAGCAATAAAAAATGATCGTCATATTTATCATCAAAATGTGTGTCCGAACTGTAACGCACGTAACACGGAATGGTTCATCAGATTCTACTGATGTTAGAGGCTCAACAGTTGGTGAAATGCCGACCAAAGACTGTATTTTTAGTGGGAAATATCGATCCACCCATAGATATATACTTACAGGAACTTTATGGGGACATAATACTACTCTCGATTGACAAATTGCACTTCTTTCCATTTTTAAGGTACATTTTTAAATTCTACAATTTCATTTAGCAGACGCTTTTATCCAAAGCGACGTACATAGGTAGGTAGGAGGGGCAGCATTAAGGACCTTGCCAAAGGGTCCTCACTGGATACTTGCACCCTGACTGGGATTTGAACCACCAATCTCCCATGCCAACTAAAAGGCGCAAAATTACCACAAGACGTATCTGTACCAGAAGACAAAAATGACTAAATGAGGCATAAACACGGAAAACCCAAAAAGATGCAAATTCACCACAAAAGTCCCCAGAAAGTGACTCCAGAAAGAACAAAGACAAACATGACTAAATACCAAAAGGCTTTTAAGATACATCAGCACAAAAGCAGTTCTCATCATGAGACATCATTTAGGATGACGACCACTGCAGCAGACACCAGCTAACTAATGCTGCTTTAATTTCACATCTCAGTATCGATCTGCTTCCACGTCTGAACGATTTCTGATCGCCTGTTGCTACCAATAATCACTTCATCAATATCTCTGTGTCCCTGAGGTCCAGTCCGTCTCCACGTTCCTTCATCCATCATAAAACTGTCCCTGAGGTCCACTTTGTCCTCATACAGACCTCCATCCCTCCCTCTAGAGCTTTATTACCTCCTCTCCTGCTTCCTTTGTCCTCTCATAAATCACCACAGAAAGATGCAAAATCACCACAAAAACACGAAAACGACTAAACTCATTACAAAAAGATGCAAAATCACCACCAAACATGAAAAACAACCAAAAAACGACAAAAGTTGTCACAAAATGATGCAAAAATGTTCAGAAATAGATAAAAAATCAACACAAAAAGATTAAAAAAACAACACAAAATGACAGAACCACCACAAATAGATGCAAAATCACCATAAAAAGCACAGAAATCTCCATATAAATATGCAAAATCATCTCAAAACTCGCCACAAAATATGCAACACCACCGCTAAAACAAGGAAGACAACCACTGTATGACAAAAAATATCAAAAATCACCACAAAAGATGCAAAATCATCTCAAAATGATCAAAAATCACAGCTAAGAGATCACAAATCAACACAAAATGACACAGAACCACCACGAAAAGATGCAAAATAAACACACAAACTCTAAAAGCAACTACGAAATGACGAAAATTTCCATGAAAATTATCGTAAAAAGATCATAAATCACCACAAAAGGACGAAAATTAATACAAAATGATGCAAAACTTTCATAAAAATATCAAAAATCACCACAAAAACATTAAAAGGCAAAAGAAAAAATAGCATAATATAATAAAAAGATGCAAAATCACTACAAAATAACACAAAGCCACCACGAAAAGGTGCAAAATTACCACATACGGATGCAAAAATTGCCACAAAAACAAAAAACAACCAAATCTATCGCAACAAGCTGCAAAATCACCACAAAAAGATGCAAAATTATGACCAGAAGATTATTAATCACTACAAATAGATGCAAAATCAACACAAAAACCCAGAAAAAAGCCAGAAAACCACCAGAATTATTATTAAAAAGTGCAAAATCGCCACAGAGGCAAAAACCACCACAAAATATGCAAAGTCGTCCAAGAAGTGACTACAAAAAGACTTCTCAGTATTAACCCTTTAAGTCCTAGTGCGTCATCGGCGACACGTTTGGGCTAGCGCACTTTGGAATAGTGTCATTACGGTAATTTCATTTGGATACGAATGTCGTTGCGCTTTACGGCCAATATAGTGTCATTACGGTAATTTAATTCGGATACAAACGTCGTTGCGCTTTACGGCCAATATAGTGTCATTACGGTAATTTCATTCGGATGCGGTAATTTAATTCGGATAAGAATGACGTTGCGCTTTACAGCCAATATAGTGTCATTACGGTAATTTAATTCGGATACGAACGTCGTTGCGCTTTACAGCCAATATAGTGTCATTACGGTAATTTAATTCGGATGCGGTAATTTAATTCGGATAAGAATGACGTTGCGCTTTACAGCCAATATAGTGTCATTACGGTAATTTAATTCGGTTACGTAATGACACTATATTGGCTGTAAAGCGCAACGTCATTTTAACCTTTATTACACTCTGATAACAGGCAGTAAATAATAAATAACTGCCAGATATTGAAAATTTCTTATGAAAAAATGGGCACCAGCACTCACAGGATGTTTTCTGACCCTTTTTGTAATCAAAATACAAAAAAAATACCAGGCGGACGTTTTGAGGCTCAGGTCTTAAAGGGTTAAGGGCTTTTTCTAGCCATCAGCAGGACATCATTTAAGCTAACTAACACTGCTTTGATTTCAGGTCTTCTCATCGATCTGCTCCCACGTCTGAACGAATTCTGATCGCCTGTTGTTACTAATAATCACTTCATCAATACTGTCTGTCTCCATCCCTGCACACGTTCCTTCATCCATCATATAACCCTCCCTGAGGTCCACTTTGTCCTCATACAGACCGCCATCCCTCCCTCTGGAACTTTATCCTCCTCTGTCCTTCCATCTGTCTCCAGCTCTTGGCTCTGAACCAACACCTAAAAGTGAACAGAAAGTGAATGGACCTTGGTTAGGGCTGGCTATAGGAGGCGGACCGACGTACAGATGGGAGGATTGATTGATTGATGAACAGAAGGATGGAAGTGAAAGCAGCCAGGACTGGACTGCAGGGACACGCAGGGATATTGACGAAGGGATTACTTGTATCAGTAGGCGATCAGGATTCGTTTAACAGTGGAGTTCTGTCCCGGCAGATCGACCCGATCGCACAGCTGTCAGTCATGAACACTCATCAACACACATCGTACAGTTTGGAGGGTTTAAGGCTTCGAGTGGAAACCAGAAACTCCAGGAAAAGATGCAAAATCACCACAAAATTTTGCAAAATCACCACAAAAGGACAAAAATGATCACAAAATGATGCAAAACTTTCAGAAAAAGATCAAAAAGTCACCACAAAAACATGAAAAGAAATGACAAAATGACAAAAAATATCCCAAAAAAAGGTGCAGATTTATAACAAAAAGATGCTATATCACTTTAAATCACCACAAACACTGTCTCAGATTTTATTCAGAGTTAATATATTTGTTATTTAGGATCCAAAACTAAAATATTTGAGCAGAATATGTTTTCGTAAAGTGCAATATCGCCAAAAAACACGAAAAGAAACCACGAAATGAAAAAAAAATTACTACAAAAAGATCAAAAATCACCACAAAATCACGAAAACAACAACAATAAAGACATCCCAAAAAGATGCAAAATCACCACAAAAACTTCACAAGTCACCACAAGGACTTATTATCAATACCAAAACACAAAACCACAAAAATGCAAAAAAAACAACAACCACAAAACCACACAAATCATCACGTAAAGATGCCAAACCATCACAAAAAAATGCAATATTTTGGCAGAAAATCTGAGAAGCCATTTTAATGGTTCAATATCTCCAGAAATAAAACTCTGACAGCCATGGAATGTGGTGAGGACACAGAATGATTGAATGGATCCAACAGAGGACACGGTTTTTTATTACTGGACCTTGAAAATGGTGCAAACTATTCAATCCAGGATGGTTTTATGTCTCCAGATAGTTCCAGTAAGTGTGTATATATGAGTGGATTCATATTTCCTATTAAAAATACAGTCTTTGGTCGACATTTCACCAACTGTTGAGGCTCTAACATCAGTAGAATTTGATGTGTTGTGAGTCTGCTGGAAATGATTTGGTTGTTTGTGGTGTCTTTGTGGTCATTTTGCATCTCTGTGGTTGTTTTCATTGCTTTGTGATGTTTTTGCATCTCTTTGTAGTTGTTTTCAGTGTCATTATGTCACTTTGTGTCTGTTTGTGGTGGTTTTTACCTCTTTCAGTGGTGGTTTTGTGCCTTGTTGTGGTCATTTTACGTCTCCTTGTGGTGTTTTTGCATCTATTTGTGGTAGTTTTTAGTCTCGTAGTGATTTTGCTCTCATTGTAGTCATTTTACATAATTTTGCATCTCTTTGTGGTAGTTTTGTGTCTTTTCGTGGTAGTTTTGCTTCTATTTTTGATTGTTTTTAGTCTCATTGTAGTGATTTTGTGTCTCTTTGGTTGTTTTTTGTTGTTTTGTGATGTTTTTGTATCTGTTTGTGGTTGTTTTTGTTTTGTTGAGGTGATTTTGGTCTTCTTGTGGTCATTTCTCGTCTTTCAGTGGTTTTGCATCTCATTGTAGTCATTTTGCATCTTTTTGTGGTAGTTTTTAGTCTCATTGTAGTGATTTTTTTGGTCTCTTGGTGGTCATCATGCGTCTTTCAGTAGTGGGTTTTGTGTCTCCTTGTGGTCATTTAGCATCTCTTTGTGGTTGTTTTTAGTCTCATTGTAGTGATTGTGGTCCCTTTGTGATCATTTTCATTCTCTTTGTGGTGGTTTTGAATCCTGTATTGGTGGTTTTGTGTCTCTTTGTGATCATTTTGCATGTCTCCTATGGTCATTTTGCATCTTTCGGTGGCTGTTTTGTGTCACTTTGTGATGTTTTTGCCTCTATTTGTGGTTGTTTTGCTTCTATTTGTGGTTGTTTTTAGTCTCATTGTAGTGATTTTGGTCTCATTGTAGTCATTTTACATAATTTTGCATCTCTTTGTGGTAGTTTTGCATCTTTTAGGGGTTGTTTTGCTTCTGTTTTTGATTGTTTTTAGTCTCATTGTAGTGATGTTGTGTCTCTTTGTGGTTTTTTTTTTTTGTTTTTGTATCTCTTTCGGGTTGTTTTTGTCTTGTTGAGGTGATTTTGGTCTTGTGGTCATTTTGGGTCTTTCAGTGGTTTTGCATCTCATTGTAGTCATTTTGCATCTTTTTGTGGTAGTTTTTAGTCTCATTGTAGTGATTTTTTGGTCTCTTGGTGGTCATTATGCATCTTTCAGTAGTGGGTTTTGTGTCTCCTTGTGGTCATTTAGCATCTCTTTGTGGTTGTTTTTAGTCTCATTGTAGTGATTGTGGTCATTTTCAGTCTCTTTGTGGTGGTTTTGCATCCTGTATTGGTGGTTTTGTGTCTCATTGTGATCATTTTCATGTCTTTTTGGTCATTTTGCATCTTTCGGTGGCTGTTTTGTGTCACTTTGTGATGTTTTTGCCTCTATTTGTGGTTGTTTTGCTTCTATTTTTGGTTGTTTTTTAGTCTCATTGTAGTGATTTTGCGTCTCCTTGTGGTCATTTTGCGTCTAATTGTGGTTGTTTTTAGTCTCATTGTGATGTCTTAATTCTCTGTAGTTCTTTTTGAGTCATTTTCTGTATTTGTGGGTGTTTTCTGTCTTTTACCTGAACTCTGGTGTTTTAACAAGAAATAGTAGTGTTTTGGACCCAAACACACCTGTAACTCCACTTAGACTGTAAGAGTTTGTGTCTTTACCTTACACTCTTCATATATCATAATATCTATCGTTACTTCAAAAAATATGCCAAAGTATTGACTTAGTGTTCAGTCTAAATATCACATAATCCTTACAGGATTAGTTGTGTGTCAGTCAGGGAAGCGTTTGACCTTTCAGGACTTCCATTGCACAATTGAAGACAGAAAACCAGCAGCGTGTTGGTACACAGTCTGACTGAAAAGAAATAAAACTCTTTCAGTGTAATTGAGGCTTTTATTATTAATGTGCGCCTCCAGGCTGACTGACAGGAAGGGTACGTTTTCAGGTTCATCTGGTTTTGCACAAATAGCTGCAGGAACTCTGAAGCTTCAACCAGTAAATCTAGGGATTACAAAATGCACGATAGATTATGATGAAACTGGATGTAAGCCGAGTGTTAACATGGTGTGTAGATGGTGTCAAACGGACTTAAATGAACAGTTTGTTTTATTTTGTGTGACTCTGAGTTCTCGCATGATCGTCACATCATCACTTACTGATCCCGCTGAGAGGTGATAAATGATATTAAATGATTGGCTGCTGACTCGTGTTTCGGTCACATCTAAACGCTGCCCCTCTTCAGAGTAATGAGGCCCAATCATGACCTCTGGGACCCTTTAGGGACCTTTCAGGGCCCTCTGAGGGACCGAGGGCCAAATCAGGCCTGATGAGCTTAGAGACCGGGCTGAAAGTTCATGATCCCTCAGGGAGAAGAGCTGGAAAATCCTCCTCCATCCATCCTACCTCCACCCTCTCTGCTGCTTCCTCCTCCTCCTCCTCCTCGTCTTCGTCCTCTGGGAGCAGCAGAAGGTGGACGGACGGACGTATGAACTGGTCCTCTGGGACATGTTTTGGCTACAGACTCTGTTTTTTGTGCCAAGTGGCGGCATCCGTGTGCGTGATGATGCAGAGGAGCGTCGGTTACCATAGCAACCAGGAAACGCGACACCCCCTACACACACACACACACACACACACACACAGACACACACACACACACACACGAAGAGCATTCATGACGTCCACAACGACCTCTGTCTTCTGTAAAGTAACATGTTTTGCTGATTTAAATCCAGTAAAAATCGTGTACATTTGTTTACATTATTTAAAGCTTAGGCTTGTTTTTGTTTTGTTTTTTACAGTCAACTTGTCATTTAATATTTGTTTCCTGTGATATTAATTGCTTTTTTTTTTTAATATAACAAACCAGGGAAAATCTGTAAAATAAAAAAATATATGTATCATTTTTAAACCCTTAATATGCATTTTTTAAACAATTTTGGCTGATTGAGATACAAATAATGATTTTTTTTTGTAGATTTAAATACAGTAAAATATTGTAATTTTGCAGTAAAATGTTGTAAAAGAAAGAATTATTGTTTATAAAAATACTGATTTTGGATGTGGACATTATTAACAGGCCAGTTTATTTTAACGGTCAATATGTAAATGTACTAGATATTATCTGCAATTTAACAAAACAGGATAAATATGAAAAGTAACAGTTAATTAATTTTTTTTACTATTTTATTAACTGTAATTTTCCTTTCAAAACCAGCAAATGCCTGTAAAAATTTTTTTTATTTCTTTTGCTAATTTAAATACAGTAAAAATGAGTGTAATTTTATGGTCAAATGTTGTAAAAGAACAAATAATCTCATTTGTAAAAAAAAAAAAAAATACAGATTTTTGTTGTGGACATTACATAAAGTTTTGACCTGTTAATATGTAAATACATACTTTTGATTAAATAATAAATAATAATAATGCATTGGTTTTATATAGCGCTTTTCTAGACCAGGGGTGAGCACTCCTGGTCCTCGAGGACCATTATCCTGCATGTTTTAGATGCTTCTCTCTTCCAACACACCTGATTCAAATGATCAGGATCGTTATCAGGCTTCTGCAGAGCTTGATGATGAGCTCATCATTTGAATCAGGTGTGTTGGAAGAGGGACACATCTAAAACATGCAGGATAGTGGCCCTCGAGGACCAGAATTGCCCACCCCTGTTCGAGACACTCAAAGACGCTTTACATTGCATAATTCATTCACTCCATACTCAATGGTGGTAAGCTACATAATGTAGCCACAGCTGCCCTGGGGTAGACTGACGGAAGCCAGGCTGCCAATCTGCCCCATCGGCCCCTCAGACCACCACCAACCACTCACTCTCACACTGCATTCACCACATTTTTTTTCAGTGATTTTAACTAGATATTATCTGAAATTCATTAAAAATCTGTAAATGTTACCAGTTAAACAGTAAAAAAGTTTTTACACATTTTCAATGTTAATATATAGATTGATATTTTCAAATAACTGCAAATATCACATTACAAAAATATTTAAAATAAATGCAATTAAAACAGTATAAATGGTCAAATGTGGTAAAAGAACCAACCTGGTTTTGATGTGGATATTATTTACAGTTTAGGGCTTTTCTTTACAGTCAACATTTAAATTAATACTTTTTCCAGTTATTTTACTAGATATTACCTGTAATTTAACAAAACAGGTAAAGTCTGAACATTGCCAGTTAAAAAAATGTATTTACAAATTTTCAACCCATTTTTAAACAAAGCAAATATCTGTCAAATATTTATCATTTTTGCTTTTTTAAACATAGCTCTAAAAATGTTTGTAATTTTACAGACATTGTCAAACATTATAAATAACTAAATGACTATTTGTAAAAATGTAGATTTCTGATGTGGACATTATTTACAGTTCAGTCAGTATGTCAGTTATTACTTTCTGCAATATAACAAAACAGAATCTGTAAAATAACAGTTTAGAATTAAAAAATCTTAAATTAATTTTTTAACGCTTAATATGAATATATTTTCAGTTACATTTCAGGAGATATCTGTAAAAAATATATTTGTTTGCTGATTTAAATGCAGTTAAACAGTGTAATTTTACAATCACGCGTTGTAAAGAACAGATTACGATACGTAAAAATACAGATGTTTGATGTGGACATTATGTAGAGTACTGGGTTCAGGGTTAACATGTCTTTTTTCTGTGACTTTACCTTCACACGTAACACGGACTGTGGGTAACTTGTGTGATGTTTGTTGACGTGTCGCATCACATGATAAGAAACTTGAGTTTTACTGCTTCGTGGACGATAAAAATGTTGTTTTGATTTGAGTGATGATACCAAGGCTTTTTATAAAAGCACGATTTTATAATGATGGGTTCATGTCCTTGTGTGGACCTGCTAACATTAATACACACTGTCCTGCTAGTAGAGACACACACACACACACACTGGTCAACATTAAAGGCGTTCATGCTGCCGTTTGTCACCCGGAGAGAAAACAAGCGATTGACGGAGGAGGAGGAGGAGGAGGTGGTGTTGTTGTGGAGCAGATGCTGAGCCTGACTGAGGCTTTTGTTCAGGACTAAGGCCCCTTCATCCCTCCATCCTTCATCTATTCTTCATCCATACATCCATCCCTTTATGTATCCCTCCTTCATCCCTCTTTTTCCCCACTTCTTCCATCTCCTCCTCTCTACCTTATTTTCTTTCATTCATCTCCACTTTCATCCCTGTTCTCCTTCACCTCCTCCCCTCTGCTCTGCATCTTTAGCACTTTGAATGACCTTGTGTCTGAAAATGTGCTATACAAATAAACTTGCCTTGCCTTTAAAAGTAAGAATCTGCTGGAAACAATTTCGACTGTGTCTCTGGTTGTCTTAAGCACCTTGTGGACATTGTTCTTAAAGGTGCTATATAAATAAAGTTATTATTATTATTAAGTGTCATTGTTGTCATTTTGTCTTTGTGTTGGTTTTTGCATCTCCTCGTGGTCATTTTGCGTCTCTTTTGGGTTGTTTGTAGTGATTTTGGTGTCTTTCAGGTCATTTGGCATCTCTTTGTGTTGGTTTTTTGTCGCTTTGTGATGTTTTTGCATTTCTCTGTGATTGTTTTTAGTCTAACTGTAGTCATTTTGTGTCTTTCTGTGGTGGAAAATGGTGGTTTTACATCTCGTGATCATTTTGCAACTCTTGTGGTTGTTTTTTTGTCGCTTTGTGATGTTTTTGCATCTCTTTGTGCGTTAACCTTTTCCCCTCTGCTCTACATCTCTAACCGTCTCTTTCTGTTTTTCCTTCATGTTTCCTCATTATTTCGTGGAGCTCCTCCCTCCTTCATTCCTTCACGCCGCTGCTTTCTCCTCCCTGTGTTTTACCTCCACCCTTTTCCTTTTTGTTAACATCTTATTGCTGCTCTGAAAGGAATTATTTCCCATCACACTTAGGCATGGTTCCTGTTTTCCAATCAGATTGTGTCTCTGTGTGATTGTTGATTCAGTTTAGTTCAGTTTAATAATGGCAGCTGTAAAAGCTCTTTGATTCGGTTTCCAAATTAAGTTATAGGTAACTTAAGTCATGGGCGTCATGGGCAGAACATGGAGCCTGGAACTAAAAGAACATCAGTTAAATGGGATGTTTTTGTCTTTGCCAGGTGACTTCACCATCTGACGGCTGTGAGATGCTGCAGATCACAAACAGTCAACATTTCCATAACATTCCTCTTTTTCTTCTCGTGTTTACGATGTGAGGGAATGTCAGTGAACAGACCTGCCCAGAAAAGGCAGACCAAACCCCTGAAAGGTTGCAGATTCAGTCTTTTTGGTTGTTGTGATTCAAAGAACTGACCACAGGGTTGATGGTTCGATTCCCTGATCCTCTTTTCCACATGGCGACATGTGTTTAGGCTGCAGATTACTGCAGATGCCAGTAGGACTGTAGCGTTGAGGTTTTCTTTTGGCTTTCATCAATCTCCAGTGTTACCAGGATAACAGTTCTACATCCAGGACTATTCCATTATTTTTTTTACTTTTATTAATAATTATTGGGATGCACAGTGGCTCAGTGGTTTGCACCGTCGCCTCACAGCTAGAAGATCCCCGGTTCGAGTCCCGGTTAGGACGCCTGGGATCTTTCTGTGTGGAGTTTGCATGTTCACCCTGTGCAGCGTGGGTTTTCACCAGGTTCTCCAGCTTCCTCCCACAGTCCAACAACATGCTGAGGTTACAATGTTACAATGTTACAATTTCATTTGGCAGACGCTTTTCTCCAAAGCGACGTACATCTGAGAAAGAACAACACAAGCAAAGATCTAGATAGAAGGCGAAAAAGACCAGGAAGAGCAGAAACTCTGCTTTAGGTCCTGATTGGGCACAATGCTGACAGACAGTGCTCGAGAAGTGCACAGTTTTAATAATAGGAACAACAACAACAACAACAACATCCATTTGCAACGCTAATAGCATCATCATCATGCAAGGCTGATAGCATCATCAGCATCACTAAGTGCGTAAATATTCATAAAAGAGCTGGGTCTTTAGCTTTTTCTTAAAAGTAGAGAGGGACTCTGCAGATCGGATTGAGCTTGGTAACTCATTCCACCACCGGGGGACGACAGAGGAGAACAGTCTAGCACGTGAGTTAGAGCTCTGTTGAGAGTACCGTAATGACACTATGAAATTACCGTAATGACACTATATTGGCTGTCTCTATTGGCGCAAACCGTGACATAATTCCGAATAAAATTACCGTAATGACACTATGAAATTACCGTAATGACACTATGAAA
>OMNN01084678.1:0-11121 GCA_900302755.1 Chromis chromis
GTTTTTCTTGTATTTATTTATTAAGTTCACTTTCCTTTCTTTATTTTTGCTTTTTTTTCATTTACTGTGCTTTTATGATCAATATGATCATTGTTACCACTTACTAGTCAAACTTTTTGCCTAGTGTCATTTTTACAAACTCTGTATGCAGGTATGTAAAATAGGAATAAATATTAAATTCAGATGTGTTGTCTGTGACTACAGACTACATATTGCTATGTTTGAAATGCTCAAAAATAAAAAGAGTGAAAAACTCAAATTGCATCAACAGGAAATTACCATCAATAACCACAAGGATGTGAAATACTATTTCATACTACATCAGCTGAGAAAAACTTTTTGCTCTATACGGTACATGCTACCACAAAAACATGTTGTAAGGCGAGCCAATCAAATCGGTGTAAATGTGTGACAAGCGTAGTCATAGACCAATAGGATATCTGTAAACATGCTGGAAAGGGGTGGGATCTGTGGTATCCTATGTCATCAACTCACGGCGCTTTGTTGTTCTTACGGGATAGAAAGACGGACAAAATTATTTAAATTCGTCGCAAACAATCAGGATTAAGTGAATATAGCACTTCCTTTGGTTCGGTGTAATCATAAACCCACAACGTATGGAATTAAACTGCTCTCGTCGGGTGAAAAGCGGCGAATTTGTGTGACCAAATCAGCTCCGCAGAGAGCTAGCTAGCTACTCCGGGAGGGTGTCCTGGTTGGAGCGGAAGGAATTCCAGGCACTGGGAAGAAGGGCAGAAATCACTGCTGGGATGCCTCACGCAAGTTGGAAAAAACTGTATTTTACGATTCCACCGGGAGTCATGACGTTATAAACTTGGAGTATGAGTTCATTTGACTAATATCAGTTTGCAGGAACAGTTTGGCGGCTTTGTAACTGTTAAGTTAAACGTGCCAGTTTAGCGAGTTAGCTAGCCACGTAGCTACCTCTCAGTGGGAAGACATTTAAAATGGCGGAAGGTTGGCCCATTCCTTCGGCTCTTGTCTTCATGCTGCTGAGTTTGAGTGCCAGGGCCAGTGAGTCTTGTCCGGCTGCTTGTTCATGTTCAAAAGGACAGGATGAGGTTCATATTCTGGACTGCAGCAGAAGAAAGCTGTCGGTGGCTCCTCTGGACCCCCCAGATGGGATAACCCAAGTGTAAGTACACAACTGATGAATCAGGAGTGTTGGTCCTGCACTGTATCCAAAGGAAGTAACATCTTATACCAAAAAAGCTGGTTTATCTGTATTTTATCGACTCCATCCTCAACTTGGTGATATTCTACTCGATTAAGTTTTTCTGTTTTTGTGTGTTCTAGGACACAGGCTAGTTGTTTATTTTTATTATGAAGACAGCCATGAGAAAGGAGCATCACCAAAGCCAAACCTACTTATAACTTACTACTAATAATCCTGACTGTTGTTTATTTAGGTACACCTAGTTGGGTTATTACAGCTTCTAAAATTACAATTTTTATAATTAAAAATACAATGAATCTAATAATAGTAGTATTTGTTGCAGGGCTCTGGAATTGAGGTGTGTTAGTTTAAACAACGTGTACCTAATAAAGATGCAACTAAATGGAAGCAACAGATCATGGTGAACCTGGGTAAATTTGCTCAAAATGTCAAGTATGTTTAGGAACACGTAGTATAATCCAAGTTCAGACTGATGCAAAGAAGGTAAAGCTGTTCAGCTATCATTTTTTGTAGCAGGTATAATATGATAGTAATGTAATGTTACATTTGATTTCAGCACCATGAATCACAATGAGCTGACGGTTCTTCCCTCCCTTGGGGATGTTTCTTCAAACATCACCTCGCTGTCATTGTAAGTACAAAAGTCTCTTCGGGTTTTCTCGTCTGTCCTGCCCCTACTTTAAAAAGTACTCAAAATAAGTCTTCACATATCTTCATTTATGTCAAAGACAGACATTCCCTCTCTGTAGTGTTATCAGTTCTAATCACCTTAGACTGCGTTTTTTTAAATTACGTGGAAGTTTATGATTATTTATATAATGAATGTTTTCTTCACATTCTCTGTCAAAGAAAAAAAAATACTTTTTAACATTTGTTTTTAAAGTATTTTCTATGAAACTGACATATCAAATATTCTCTATAGTGTTAGAAGAATCTTTTTTTCTCCAGCTTTTTAAAGTCTTGTGTGCAAGTACAATGATACCAAATCACTGGTAAGATACCATGAGTCATAGTCTTTTGTTACTCAACATTGTGCACAGTGTCAGATATGAGTTTTTACCCTTGTTGATAATGTTTGAGTGTACCGTAGCCATGGCTTGTCACAGTGAAAATTGTCATTATGAAAACTAATACCTGATTTATTTTTAATCTAGAGTCCACAATCGGATCTCTGAGGTGTTGATGCATCAGCTACAGCCATACGTTTCCCTGGAGACATTGGACCTTACATCCAACTCTATCTCTGAGCTCAAAGTTGGATCCTTCCCATCTATGCAGCTGAAATATCTGTAAGCAATCATTGTTGATTTGAATCATCTGCATGTAAGGCTACGTTCAGACAGCAGGCTAAAGTGACCCAAATCTGATTTTTTTTTTTTGCCCCTAATGCGACCTGTATCTGATCTTTTCATGACAGTCTGAACAACACAGATCTGATTTTTTCAAATGCGACCCAGGCCATTTGGATATGTGGTCCTAAATCCAATAGGTATCTGATCTTTTGCCGTGCGACTTCTGTCCAGGTCGCATTTATCCGACCTACACGTCATTGATACACGACAAACGTCTCTATTCTGCATTCAAGTAGGCGGGAGCAGGAAAACAAACAATAACCATGGCGGACGATAATGTGGAGTCCAGTCAGTGGAGGGAAAGCGAGGTTTCGGAGTTAATTAACACTTGGGGTGGACAGCTCTATTCAGGCCAAACTAGAGGGGTCTTATCGGAACCGGGTGGTTTTTGAAAACATTTCCAAAGAAATGGCCGAGCGTGGGTATAAACGGTCCTGGCTCCAATGCCAAAGAAAAATAAAGAGCCTCTGAGCCAAATATAAGGAGGTTAAAGACTCAAACAAACGAAGCGGCCGTGGACGTGTTACCATCCATGTTTACTTCCGCAAACACTGAGCACACTCGCTGCGTGTAATGTCGTCGTGTCCTCTTCTGCGCATGCGGGACACTTTTGGGTTGCATGAAGTTCACACAGGAGATCACATACAAGTCGCATTTAATTGGAAATGTGAACAAACTCGCAAAAAAATCTGATTTCACAAAAAAATCCGAATTGAGCATTAAGCCCTGCAGTCTGAACGTAGCCTAACTTACCACTGAGAACGGTAAATATTAGGTAATGTACTAATCCACAAGATCTACAACAGCTTTATATTACAGGTTAAAAGTAAAATGAATCTAAACTAGAAAGCACTAGAGTACATATGTAATGTAATTAGAAAGACACAAACATTTAGTAAGCTACAATTGTAAACTGATTTGCTTGCATAACAGTACATCAGTATACAATTATAGCAAAACTAAGGGTATAAAAAAGGATGAGCGGGCTCTGTGTAATACAACAGTCAGATGACAAGTCATGTATGTATGACAGAGTAAATATTAAAGCAAACTAGTATTGTACAGTAGAAGACATTTCAAGTACGCCTGTCGAGTCAGGCATGGAAAACACCTTGTTTGGATCAATTTGTCGTTTCTTAGAAACCATCTCAACTGATGTTGCAAATAGTCATTTCCATAGTAGGTGTAATCAGACAGCAAGCATATACTTCCTCCTGATTTTCGCTCTGATGTTTCTGCTTCTCTATCTCATAGGAATTTGAGTAACAACAAGATCAGTGTCCTCGAGCCTGGCTGCTTCGAAAACATCTCCAGCTCCCTGCTGGTGCTGAGACTGAACAGGAACAGATTAGCAGTGCTGCCATCTAAAGTCTTCAAACTTCCACAGCTTCAGTTCCTGTAAGTGTCAGAAGATGTGTTTTTGGTGCAAAGCTAACATCATCTATCAAGATTGGAGTGATTTATATTTAGAAGACAAATCAGTGGGATTTCACTTTGTTCTAGCAGCTCCCATTTAAGTGGTTGGCCCAATTTACTGTATTAATATCTGAAGGGAGTGTGGGAGTTGTTTTTTGTATAAAAGCACTTAGATGACAAAACGTGATGCTCACTGTCTTTGTAGAGAAATGAAGCGCAACAAGATCAAGATAGTGGACAGTCTGACATTTAAAGGGATGGACTCTTTGAAGTCACTGAAGATGCAGAGGAATGGCATCACTAAGCTCATGGATGGAGCCTTTTTTGGACTTAACAATATTGAAGAATTGTGAGTACAATGTTGTAGACTATCCTTCAAAGTCACATTCAGCAGTGTGTTCATCAACAATTGTGGAGCAGTACAATGTAAAAACCTTTGAATTGGCTATAAAGAAGCTAAAACAAACTTTTTCATCTGTCGTAGCATTTTGTGAGCTGTTGTTTCGTCTTTGCAACAAGTCTGTTTATGTATTGACTGTTATTTTTTGCTAATATTTAATTTTTCCCCATCTTTGTCTCAGAGAGCTGGAGCACAACAACCTAACCGAGGTTAACAAAGGTTGGTTGTATGGCCTGCGCATGCTGCGTATCCTGCGGGTCAGCCAAAATGCTGTCGGCATCATTCGACCAGACGCCTGGGAGTTTTGCCAAAAGCTGGAGGAACTGTGAGTGTGTTTGCTTCACAGCTAAAAATCCCCAATAGCTAAGAGAACCCACTTTCTTTGATCAGTCCCCAGCTCTGAAATTTGTTCTGTGTTTAGAGAAATGACTGTTATATTGCGGCAGTATGGGTGCCTGGAACTGATTCAGCAATTTGCCTTTGGTGGATGTACTGTGTTTTCATTTTTGTGAAAGTGGTCTAATTTCAGGAGGGGATCCTTGAATGAAGAGTTGTATTACCACATCAAACTGGTGTTAAATACAAATGTTGTTGTTTGAACTAATGTTTTGAATATTTGTGGCTGTTTCATGCAGAGATTTGTCCTTCAATCACCTGACTAGACTGGAGGAGACAGCGTTCATAGGACTAGGTCTCCTGGAGAGCCTAAACCTGGGAGAAAACTCCATCAGCCATTTGGGAGAGGGAGTGTTCAGTGGCCTGGCAAGTCTGCGCACCCTGTAAGTGCTATACCTCAAAGAAATCTGTGTGATACATGTGCTGCCTATTTGATCCAAGCAGTGTATTTAAACTCGGTAAAATATAACCAAGTCCTGGCTTGTTCTTGGCTCTGTGCATTCTCATGAAGGCTCCTGATTACAGTAGGTCTGTGTATGTTTCATTCTTTGTGTGTAGTTCTAGTCCTGTTTTGAAAACATTTCCCATGTTAATCCAAAGTAGTCTAGAAACAACTGTAGAAATTTCTATTATTCCAATTCCTCTAATATAGTTTTTGCGTACTAATCCTGGTTGTCCTTACTAATCCGTTTAGTTTTAGATCAAACCACCCAATATGTTTTCCATAATATTCTGTTCTACTGGTTTTGTGTTTTCTGTCCTGCAATCTACTGTGTGCTGATTTTAAATCAGTTGAAATGTGAGAAATCTACAGTGCAGGTGTTTCAGTGATCACCATGTATGTCTGTGAGGATTCGCAGTAAAAAGCAACTGGACTTCTCTTTTAGGTTCTTGGAGATGTTTCACCTCTCATCTTCAGTTGTCAGATCTGAAGAAGTTAATGGGCGTTAACATTTAAGTAAGAACAGTAGAGGGATACAAAGTGTTGAGGAAGTTGTGAACTCATTATTTGCTGCACAGAGCTCTTGAAAAGGGTCGTATTTGGGATGTTGACCATCCTGAGAGCTTTCATGGGAGAGGGGAATTGGAGAGTGCTGAATCTCTTTCAAAGGTGGCCAGGCATGAGGAAAGGGGAACAAAAGAGCCCATGACCCATCCTGTAAACACAAGGCCTCTCTGGGTTTCCAGTGGACCCATGAACTGTCTCAGCGCTAAACAGAGCCAATTATTTCCCCTCATCAGAACAGCAGTGGCAGCACAGTGTGGAAGTGTGGTATCTCAGATTGTTAGTCTCTTAACTAAAAGTCACTGCTACTGGCAGCCACAGTGGAGATAATGTGCCCTCTCTGGGTTTTTTGCATGAGAAGTCCTTAGATGTTCAGTCTTTATAGTGTGTCTTTAATATCTAATATGGCTCTCTTTGTATTTCAGAGATATCCGCAATAATGAAATCTCCTGGGCCATCGAGGATTCCATAGGTGTATTTGATGGGATGAAGAAGCTGAACACACTGTAAGGACACTCAGATTGTACAGAGGAGTGGATGGATATGAATAATAATAATTTGCCTCATATTTATACAAACACTGTCTCTTAAATTATGTATTGATGCTTCAGACATTTGGTGGTGTACTACATTTTCAGTGAAAATCTTGACTTTATAATGCGCTTAAGATCTGTTTCAACTGTGTGTGTTTGATTTAACTGTTTAATTGCTCCTCAAGTGTATTCTAACTACCATTGAAAGGCTGGTGAGTCTTTTTAATTTAGTGTGCACAAAACCTGCTGACACAGTGTTTCCATCGTGGAGTAAAATATGACCCAGGAGCAGGTTTTGTTTTTGTAGCTGTTTTACAAGGCATCATTGGCAATATATTTTTATTTTCCAGGATCCTACAGCAGAACAAAATTAAATCAATCACTAAGAAAGCATTTGAGGGCCTGGAGGAGCTGGAGCACCTGTGAGTACAGCTACTGCATGATCCTTTTTCTCCACACGGTCATATTTGTGTCTCTGTAGGATCTGTTTTTATTGTTGAGTGATTCAAGATAGCTGAAGGGTTTTATTACCACTGTGCTGTTGTTGCCCCATGCTTGTGAAACTGGATTCCATTTCGATCAAATCACATCATAGGAGGGTCTAATTCATATTTCTGTCCCTTCTGTAGGGACCTCAGCAAGAATGGCATCATGTCGATACACCCTGAGGCGTTGTCCCATATGAAGCTCAAAGTATTGTGAGTAGACACTAAATGAATCTTACAGCTCACATGAGCACATGTAAAAAATATGTTTTTCTTGTTAGCTTAGTTTCCTTGTTGGATTTCTTCATAAAAAAAATGAATAAAAATTATTAAGGGACATGATTTGTATTTTAAATTGGAATTATGTTGTTGAAGAAAATTGTAACCAGCTAGAAGTTATTAATCTACTGTAGGATTCAAGTCATATTTTAATGTCACTTTTTGGTGATGACATTAGAATATGTGTAATCAGTAAAGCCATACATTGTTTTAGTCTTTGTTTTCCAAGCACGGTCTTCTGAGTTAGCTTTTGAGTGGCAGCAGCATCCACTTCGTTAGGACAGCTGTCTCTTGCATGTAAGAAAAAGGTCTGTTGTCTTTTTGAGGTTTTGATCAGCCCATCTTAGGAGTGTCTCTCAGGCAGTGGCTGACTAAATGCCCCAGCTGATGCAGAAAATGTATCATGACAGTAGTCATACCCTGTTGTTAGTAATTAGTCTGCTGCCTTAATAGAATATAACACTATTTGCTTAGCGAGTGGATAAAGTGGCTTTATTATAGGACTGTATTAAAACACAGTTCTGGAGGTGTTTTTATAGCACTGAATCAAATTCCATGCCACGATTTAGATTGTTTAAAGTTTGCTTTTCCATCTATGCTTTGGTTACAATGGTCCTGATAACTATTGTCGATGGAAATGGTTTATAAACAGATTTAAAGGCTTCCGCTTCCTTATAGTGGTTCAGAGCAGTACAGATTAAGTAGTTAAGAAGTTATATCTAACATTGCAGTATTGTAAGAGTCACCAGAGCTCTGCTTGCGTTTTTATTATGTATAATAAAACACAACTACTTTTGCTTTTTGCTCTCTGTTAGTTATTTATTCAAGCAGGACTGAACTTACTGTTATGCTGTCAGATACCTGTAAATGTGCATCGACCTTCACATCCCTCTTAAAATGATTCAGTTAAACTGAACCTTCAGTTTAATCAAGTGCATGCAAGTTTACTCCTCCTAAAGGTTAAATATAACAGTCACTTGAAGTGGTCACAGATGAGTCATTGAAATCCTGAATCTATATTCGTTCTAATTTCACATTAGTTTGATGATTCCATCTAATTTTACAATGACTCATCTCACGCTTCCTGAATTACCTTTTTGTTCTCAGTGTCCTGAACACGAGCAGCCTGCTGTGTGACTGTCATATGCAGTGGCTGGGTCCATGGCTGATAGACAGCCAGTTCCAGCCGTCTGTCTCTGCTATCTGTGCCCATCCTGCCACTCTACTTGGTCGCAATGTTCTCTCCATCAGCCCGGAAGAGTTTGTTTGTGGTTAGTTGTGTTTTCTTTTTTTAATTGTGTCCAGTCCAGTCCAATATAGATACAGTGGAAAATGTTTGTTGGCATAAGCCAGGGAATGACAATAAGGTTTCATTTACACTCTTGAATTTTTTTATTCCCTGGTTCTATACACTTAAACTTAATCAGTCATAGTGACTAACAGTCTAACAGTTTGGAAAATGTTGTTTTTTGCCCTTCCTGTGTTGGCATACTGAATGCGGAACACCACCTAATGTCTTCATTTTAGCCAAGAGGTCTGCAGGTATATTCTTGCTTGAAAGAATGCAGGGTTTCACACCGTCTGTCCTGCTCCTGCGCAGATGATTTCCCAAAGCCTCAGATCACAACTCACCCAGAGACGTCCGTGGCACTGCGGGGGAACAATGTGACACTGAGCTGCATTGCGTCCAGCAGCAGTGATTCACCAATGACCACAGCATGGCGGAAGGATGGGGAGGTGCTGTATGATGCAGAAGTGCAAAACTACGCCCGGTATCAGGAGGGAGAGCTGATCTATACCACTGTGCTTCACCTTCTCAATGTCAACTTCACTGATGAAGGCCGTTACCAGTGTGTGGTCTCCAATCACTTTGGCTCCAACTACTCCAACAGGGCCAAGCTTACTGTCAATGGTGAGGATCTTTTGTTCTTTTCAAAGAATGTGATAAATGATTTCTTTTTATAGATTTGAAGGTGCTGGTCTGACCAGGGTAATATCACAGAATCATTGTATTTTTATATCTAAAAGAAGCTTTTCTTGTATATATTTAAATAATTTGTTCACTAATATTGTTTTTTTTTTACTAAACAAATCAGGAACTGCCAAAAAAAAACAGCTTATGTTCCCTGTTTCATACAAATGTGTCTCTTCTACTGTGTCCCACTCCGGACTTTCTGCCCTTTATCTTTCAGAGCTGCCTTCCTTTCTTAAGACTCCCATGGATCTGACAATCCGGACTGGGACCATGGCCAGGCTGGAGTGTGCCGCTGAAGGCCATCCATCACCACAGATTGCTTGGCAAAAGGATGGAGGCACTGACTTCCCTGCTGCCCGGGAGCGCAGGATGCATGTGATGCCGGATGATGACATCTTTTTCATTGCTAACGTGAAGACAGAAGACATGGGCGTGTACAGCTGCACAGCTCAGAATGCTGCTGGCAGCCTGTCGGCAAATGCTACACTGACTGTCCTGGGTGAGTCACTCACCTGATTACCAGAGAAGATCTGATTTAGTTTTTTCTACGACTGGGTCATTTCAGCTGAGTCACTCCTCAAATTGGCTGCTCGTTTATGTCTGTCACTCATCACAAGCTCTTGTTTATTTGTTGCCACCTTGCCAATTTTAACTAATGACGATGTAAAAGCCAACCTTATTGTATCGTGGCCATGGAGAATATTTTAGCCCGACTAGCTGGAGCATCTGTGACCCAACTTTTCAGTCAAATTTGTTAATTAATGTGCATGTGAGATTCAAATTAAGTTACATGCACTGCTAACTAATCAGTAATTCAGTAATTGAAGTCATGACATAAATAACAATGAATAATCCTTAATCAATAAATCCTCTTCTTTTCCAGAAACTCCATCCTTCATGCGACCCCTTGAAGACAGAACAGTGGCCCGGGGTGAAACTGCCGTACTTCAGTGTATAGCTGGAGGCAGCCCTGCTCCACGTCTTAACTGGACTAAAGATGACGGGCCTTTGGTGCTAACCGAGCGCCACTTTTTCGCTGCAGCCAACCAACTCCTCATCATAGTTGATGCTGGTCCCGCTGATGCTGGGAAATACACCTGCATCATGTCTAATACTCTGGGTACAGAGCGTGGCCACATCTACCTGAGCGTTTCGCCATCACCAAACTGTGACACTGGCACAGGCTACGACCAGGATGGCTGGACTACTGTGGGCATCGTGGTGATTGTGGTGGTGTGCTGTGTGGTTGGAACCTCGCTGGTCTGGGTCATTGTCATCTATCACATGCGTAGGAAAAGTGAGGACTACAGTATCACCAACACAGGTTAGTTGTTTGTCATATAAAATAAATGTTCCTTCTTTCAAGCTTTTTCCAGTCAGGCTGGCAGTTTGCAAACTGAGCAATGTCTCTATGGATACTTACTTGTGAGGATAAGGCGCAGAACTCAAAACAGCGTTACAGAATATGTCTCTGTTACAGATGAGATGAATTTGCCAGCAGATATCCCCAGCTACCTGTCCTCTCAGGGTACATTGTCAGAGCCTCAGGAAGGCTACAGTAATTCTGAGGCTGGCAGCCACCAGCAGCTCATGCCTCCTCTCTCCAATGGATACGTTCATAAGGGCACAGACGGTGGGTAATCTTGCATTTTAGACATACTAAATTTTGCTATGTTTTGCTCTGTAATAACCTTTTGTGTCAACACTACAGGTAATGTTACGCTTGGTTATGTGTAGTTTGTATTTTTTCATGATCTGGAATAACCATTTTGTGTGTCTGCATCACAAGCAATAGCTTATCATAACCACAAGATAAGTATGTCATGATCTACCGAGGACCCTTATAGTAATCACTAAGGGTGTAACGCGAGATTAAATCGTGACGATATTTCTCGTTTAGTGAAAAGCTGTCTCGTGGGCACAGGGCAGAAGCCTATCAGACTGTGAGCTATCTATCGGCTCTTTCGGCTCCCATGCGGCTCTTCAGTAGTTTACTGTGTGTGTAACTGATGCCGAGTTGAGCCGAACTGCGCTGCACCGCGCCGGGTCGCGTCATAGCGCGGAGGAGCTTTGACGCGGCG
>OMNN01084681.1:0-19722 GCA_900302755.1 Chromis chromis
AATTAAAGAACATATCCCAAAATTTAGAATATTTGATTTTGAGTTTGAGTAAATTACGATTCAAACAGTGTACATACCGTGTATCTCTTGGTCTAGTTCAGTACACACAACCACCTGCCATAACTCTAAATGTTTTAATACTGACTGTGGTATTACTGTGCTTGACAGGCCAGCCAACTCAATGCAAAATAGAAAAAAACGAGCAGTACTCTTATCAGTACTTTTGATATTTTTTTTAAGAGAAAAAAACTGAGCAAATTAATAACAGAATTAAGATTGCTAGCATTGTTTTTAACAATGTGATAATTTAACTATAAAGTAAATACAGTTATTGTTTACATGAAAGGAAACTGCAATCTTTTGACCAAATCATTTCATAGACATTAATGTTGTGCTGATAGGAATGATCAAAACGTCACAGGTTTTACTCAAAAAATACAATGTTATGTATTAGTAGGGCGGCTGTGGCTCAGGTGGTAGAGCAGGTTGTCCACTGTTTACAAGGTTGGCGGTTCGATCCCCAGCCCATCCGCATGCTGAAGTGTCCTTGGGCAAGACACTGAACGCGAAGTTGCTCCCAATGGCAGGCAGGCACCTTGTATGGCAGCTCTGTCGCCATTGGTGTGTGAATGTGTGTGTGAATGAGCGAATGCGAAACATATTGTAAAGCGCTTTGAGTACCACTAAGGTAGAAAGGCGCTATATAAGTGCAGACCATTTACCATGTATTATATAAGAATATAAAACTCCACCCTAAACACATAATACATAAATTTAAGTACATCAGGCAGATAAAACCTCTTTCATTCTTCACTTTTAAGTAAAAAATTAAATGCAGGACTCTTTCTTTGACAGTATTTTTACTGTGCGATATTAATAGCTTTAGTTAAGAAAACTGTTGAAGTAGTTCTTCTGCCACTGCCAACTCAGTTAGAGGAACTGTGAAAATAAAGCAAGACAGAGTTTATGAGTGTCTTATGGAGGTGAGATAAAATGTTCAACATAACTTCATAACGTCGGAGCTTATTGATCCTCCAGTATGTAAAGATTTAGCTTAATACTTGCGTTTGGTATCCATCCCTGGTTTTCATTTGAAGAAACCAACAATGATTGTGATTTATTCTACCAGAGAGTTAAACTTTTTTATCCATTGCAACCTTCTCTTTTGGGCATTTTAGGATAATTATGTCCGCCATTTCTCCTCACAAATGAATTCACAGAGCTACTACAGGCCAAATAAACAAATAACTGACACCTTAACTTAAGAATATCCATCAACAGTGGTGTCTTTCCCAATTTAAATATCTGTACACTTAAGCATTGGAATCACTGTTATATGAAAGATTCCTGAAAGACAAGTCACTCTATACTGTGTATAATATGGGTCATAGGTGGTTCTTCGGTTCTCCTTCTTGTGTTTTTCTGTTTCTAAACCAAAGCTCAAATGCCAAGAATTCCACACACTCTCCCAGACTAAAATTTAATATATACTTGCGGGGAGGAAAAAACTGACATTGCCACTGAAGCAGCAAAATATGTCAGAGCATGTCACAGCCTGAGGGAAAACCAGTGATACAGCACATGGAACTGTATTGAGCTTCCTCTAAATCTGCCTCCTCTGTTTTGATCTTCTGTATTTTGCATGTAATGTTGCATATAGCACAGTGTTGGTGTAGTTTTCTTTCTTTTTTGGTTAGGAAACCTCGCACAATGGAAGTGCTGCACTTAATTACGACCGTGACAATAAAAGCGAATTTGAATTTAGATAGATAGGTGCATACATGGGTAGAGACAGAATGACTAAGATAGCAAGTGAGTAAAATGAGACAAGAAATAGAAAAATAGAGTGAAACGGAGAGCGAGAGAACGTCTGACAGCTCGAAAAAGAAGGAAGGGAATAACTAGAGAGAGGCGAGGGGAGAGGGAAAAAGACGGAATGACAGGCTCTGAAAGATAGAGATTGGAGTGAGAGGGAGGGACTGAATGAGGCGGCGAGTAAATGGAGAGAGGAGAGCGATCGAGTGAAAATGAGCAAGAGAATACAGGCAGGGAGAGAGAGAGCCATGTCTCACTCTCATCAGTCAGAGCGTTGCTCATCCAGCAGCAGAGGATGCCTTTGTCACCATGACGGATCCTCGCTGTCTGCTCGCCGCTCGCCGCCAACACCATCACAAAACATTACTGATGTACACACAGAAAAAAAACGCACACAGATGCAGGAAGGACACTCGTGCAGAGGTGGTCGCATTTAGCACACATACAGGTGTGTTTGTTGCGTGTCAAATCTACAAAGGGATACACGCATTCAGACAAGCTTGGCGTAGATGTGTTGTGTTGTTGACCCCCTTTACAGCTCATAATAATAACACGTGATGTGGATACAGTATCAGGATAAGGATGATTATTCCCATACTAATCAGTCTGCTGATTATTTTTTTAATTAATCAGTTGTTATATCTCTCTGGTGCCACATCAGTGCATTTAAACCTGCGTATGATGAATATATTGTACAATTAGAAGCCTCTGTATAATACATGTAGATTAGGAATCTATATATCTAGTTTTTACATATCTGCATCTGTACAGTATCAACAATATGTTATACTTTGTTTTTGCTGATCTTCCCCATGTTTTTACACTATTCATGCTGCTGCTGTAACGCTGCAAATTTCCCCGCTGCGGGATTAATGAAGGTCATCTAATCTTACTTATTTTATCTTTAAAATGTAGTACTAACTAGGTGTGTACTAACCCTAACTTAATCTAACTTAACCTAACGTGACTATAACTAAACTTAACCTAACTTAAGGCTAACTTAACTCAACCTAACTTAATTCAACCTAACTAAACTTAACCTAACTTTAACTTAACTCAACCTAACTTAACCTAACCTAACTTAACCCAAACGTAACCTAACCTAACTTAACCCTAACTTAATCCTAACCTAATTTAATTTAATCTAATTTAGCCTAACTTAATTTAATTTAACCCTAATTTAATCCTAACTTAACCTAACCTAACTCTACCTAACATAACCTAACGTAACTTAACCCTAACTTAACTTAACCTGACCTAACTTTAACTATTATATTTTTTTATGAATCAGTTGTCATATCTCTCTCTGGTGCAACATCAGTGCATTCAAACCTGTGCATGATGAATATTTAGTACATTTAGAAGACTATGTACGTTAGCAGAACCTGTGCAGTATCAGTATTTTCTACTCATGCAGTATCGCTTTTTTCCACATTTAGAAAATTCTGTGCAATATTTAGTTTTAAGCGCATCTGTGCAATATCAACAACACTTTACTTTATACTTTACAATACTTTATTTTTCACTGATGTGAATATCTTATCTTAATCATTTTGTCTATAAAATGTAACAAAACGATGCCAATCACGATTTCCAAATGCTAACTTATTTAAGTTGTTTAAATAAGTTTTCATGTTTTATTTGACCCAACTCTTCATAACACAAAGATATTCATTTCACTATGAAGAATATGACAAAAAACAGCAGAAATGCATGTTTGAGATGCTGGAACCAGTGAAGTCGTGTCATTTTCCCCTAAAAAATACCTTAAATAATGAATTATTAAAATGCTTGCCAGTTAATTTTTGGATATATTGATTAATCAGTTCGATTGTTGAAGTTCTTACCTGGATAAAGATGCCTAATCACAGGCATTTGTGTCCCACGTCAAAGGAAACGATGCTGCTTTGTGGTCTAATTATTTTCTTCTGCCAAGAAAAGGGCTTGCGTGTGTGGGGTTTGGCAGATAAGCGGGAAAAGGGGGAGTTAAAGGACTTGTCAGGGTGATCGGTTGATTATTTTTTTCTTCTCTTAAGAATGTGACGACATTATATGGACTGAATTTACACCTGAACTCAGCTGCGGTCACAATATGAGCCTTCAGATGTGTTTTATGTGCATTTACTCTACTAATAACTTCCAGAGATTTCATGTTAATATTAGGTGTGAAAGAAGTTTTTTTTTGCACAGACACATGCAGCTCAGCATCTTAGCAAGTCTCATTATTTTGATACCATGCAACAAGAACAACATACAGGAAACACACCAAGTCCTGCTCATTTGGTTGCCGTGCATAGACACTAATGGCGGCGCCGCACAACCCCCCCGACACACACAGACGCACACATGCTGAGACAGTGATCGCACATAACTCACACTGAGACATAAATACCTCATTACCTATACACACACACACACACACACACACACACTTCCTCTCTCCGTCTTTCTCCATCTTTCACTCTTTTTATTTCTTTCATTAAAGCCGCAGTGACAAACAGCAACATATGCGGCTGAGCTGAGCAACAGATGTTCAATGGGAGATATTGTGTAAGACCGAATGTTAATGTGTGCTGTGAATAAAAATGCTAACGAAGCTCCTGTCATGTGTGTTTGTTCTCCACAGTACTATGAAATGTCCTACGGTCTCAACATTGAGATGCACAAACAGGTAAGAGTCACTATGTTTGGGTTTTTTCACATTGTCAAATTGTTGCTGGTTTACTTGGCTGTGCGTGTGCGTGTGCGTGTGTGTGTCGATGCTGCATTCATTAAACAGGAGAATGCATTATTTTACACACACTCGCAGCCATTACATGCAAGTGAGTCATTTCGTGTGGGAGGGTTTTGTATTATATTTTCTTGTTCCCGTCCTCTTCTGGGTTTTCTATTTCCATTAAGTGATGCGCATGAATGTAAATAAATAAGGAGACAAATTATTAACAGAATGTAAGGCTGGGCGATGTAATGCTGTCTGAAACAACACCACCTCCACACTAACTTCAAAATGTACTATAAAGTTGAGTTAACACACAAAACTTTTTCATTTTAAAGCCCCTTTCAGACTCAAGAGCACACACACATGAGCGTCTCCAAAGCAAGAAAGTTGCATGCATTTGTGCACAACTTCCTTACTTAAAATTTTAAATGATCCCGGACATGGAGACGGGATTAGTCCAAATCAGGATCTAAAAGAAAGCCACACTGTGTAGTTTTCTTTATGTCAGACAGGTGAGCTGTCACACAGAGTCTCAGTTTAATTTGTTGCCTCCAGCTGTGTAGGACTCTTTCCTCTACGTTTATTAAATATCTACAGCATCAGACAGCAGCAGGATCCATATGAATGTCTTCAAGGTGGAGAGCTGCACACGTTTGCACACAACAGCGCCAGTAACTTCATTAATTCCTTGAAATTATAGATTATCCCTGACATGTAGACAGGAGGATCAGTCCAGATCAGAATCTACTGGCAGATCACAATGTAGTTTTCTTTATGTCAGACAGGTGAGCTGTCACGGTTTAGTTTGTTGCTTCCAGCTGTTTGTAGGAGTCTTTCCTCTGAGTTTATTAAATATCTGCAGCATCAGACACAGCAGGATCCACATTAGTGTCTCCCATGCAAGAGAGCTGTAGGCATTTAATTGAACCCTAACTTAATCCTAACTTAACCTAACCTAACCTAACTTGACTCAACCTAAATTAACCCTAACTTAACCTAACCCTAACTTAACCCTAACATAACCTAACGGAACTTAACCCTAACTTAACTTAACTTAACCTGACCTAACTTTAACTATTATTTTTTTCAATTAATCAGTTGTCATATCTCTCTCATGGTGCAACATCAGTGCATTCAAACCTGCATGATGAATATTTAGTACATTTAGTACATTTAGAATGTAGAAGAACCTGTGCAGTATCAGTATTTTCTACTCATGCAGTATCGCTTTTTTCCACATTTAGTTGAGTTTATTAAATATCTGCAGCATCAGACAGCAGCAGGATCCACATTAGTGTCTCCCAAGCAAGAGAGCTGCATGCATTTGTGCAACTTATTTCAACTTACTTCATTAATTACTTGAAATTATATGTTTTCCCCTATATGGAGACAGGATCAAATTGTAAGCATTTATGCACAGAGCAATAATAAGAATTAATAATCCCTGACATGTAGACAGGATCCATCAGGATCTAATAGCAAGTCACAGTGTTCTTTTACCATTGTTCGATTATCATCACACATGGACCGAATTTGGTGTTTAGGAAATCGTAATAAACTGGACTACTACTTATTCTGACACTTTGATAAACTGTTAAGATCAAGTCTTTTGTTTGTTGTTGCATTATTATTAATCATACATCACTTGGTGTTGCTGTCTAATCTTGCACGAATGGCAAATACTGTGCTTGTACCGTGGCTCTCTGCAGCCCTGTGGTGGTTATGTCTGAATGAAGCTGTGAGGAGCATTAAAAGAAAAGACTAGAGTAGAATGTTGTCACTTTGACGGATTAATGAAACCAGCAATGTTACAAATCCCATGTCTGAAAGGGCCCTAAGTGAGGTCGTATTTAGTGCAGGCTTGCTGAAGGATGAACAGGGGAAATGTGATCTCATTTTGTTCCTTTCATTCAGTTGGTAGACTAATAATGAGTCAGTAGTAGCAACAAGTGGGTTCAGAAATGGATTCCTGTAGTTTTAGTAAGATTCGCTGCCCAGTACTTCAGTTTATACCTCACATGAAAAAACTGTAGCATGAAACAAGAAGCTAGAAAAACTGCACTTTGCACTAATCCCTGTTGACTAAATGTGTATTTGTGTGGATTTATGATGTTTTGTTTGGTTATTATGAAGCAAAACAAGCAGGTTGCACTAGTTAAGATAAGAAACAGTGAGTGATGTGAGAATTAGGGAATAAAAATCCAACTGTCAGGTATAAACAGTAACCATAGCAGTGGTAAATGCATGCAATGTTTTCTCGTCCTGCTGGTGACAGACCGAGGTTAACAGACAATAGATGTGAACATGGATCAGCTATTATCTCCAGCGTGTGGTAGTGAGGATTGGTGAGTGAAATCCTCCACTAGTTCGTCCTCCTACAACAATGTAAAGACAGAATCCCAGTTAGAGAGCGTTAAAGGAAGGTCAGCGTAAATCGTGTAACGTTTCCACTCGTCCTTGCTGAGATCCGGTGTTCTTGAATGAAGACGTGTGTCTGAGGAGCAGCCACTGCTTGTCAATCCCCACACTTGCTGCTAATTTGCTGCCTGGGTCACGCTGCAGGACAGGAAGACGGTCAAATTGCATGCAGACAGACAGGCGGACAGGTGGATAAAATGCCGCTGCAGACAGACGAAAGGCAGAAAGCTGTTCTACGGTGCTGACAGACCTCCATGCAGATAGGTGGAATCATTATCCAGCTGAATGGCATTTCCCTGTGTCTCCCCCTCCCTCTATCTATATATCTGTCTGTCATGCTAACCTGCTCTCCTGTGGTGGACTGTATTTTTTCGCATTGTACATGAACTTACAGAAAGCAGTTTATTGTTTGAAACAGTCTCCAAAATAAAAGCTTCTGAACTCTGCACTTTAACCTCCTAATCATTGTTTCATTTAGCCATCAAGGTAATTCCAGCACAGAGACATCAAACAGAGAGTTCTGTCCAAATGCTGAGAGCTGCAGTTTACATACTGTAAATAACATCTACATCACAAATCTGTGTTTTTATAAATGCTAACTGTTTTTTTTTAACAATGTTTTTCACTCTATTTAAATCAGCAAAATAATATTGTTATTTTACAGATATTTGCTGTAATGTTAAAGAAAAATTCTGTGTAGAAAAATTATTTAAACAAAAATTAACTGTTATTTTACAGATTTTCTCAGTTTTGTTAAATTACAGTTAAAATCACAGAGAAAATGTATTAATTCATATGTTACCTGTAAAAAAGACAAGCAAACAAAAAACAGGCCAAAACATCAAAAGTCTGCATTTTATAAATAAATAAAGTAAATTATTATTAAGTTTTCCCCTGTTTTTAAATCAGCAAAATATATTATTTTAAAGATATTGACCTCTGCTTAACAGACATGGGCTCAGTGCCTTGGCAGTGGTCATGAGTTCGAGTCCGGCTCAAGACCATTTGCTGCATGTCACTCTCCTGTCTCCCCCACATTCACTCTGTCTCTCTACCAATAAATGGTAATGTGTGACGATAGAATTACCCTGTTTTGCTGTATTAATATCAGCTATGATGTCCTTATTTTACAGATATTTATCATTCTTTCCACTTGTGAAACTTGTGTCTTTTTCCTTTGTTATCATCATTTTTGCCGTTTTTGGCAGTGAAAATAAAAATAGCCTGATGTGTGTTATTCCAAAATCGACCTTCAGCTTTGGACTCATGAACCCGTGAAAGGCAGGAAGCCCCCTAAGGAACTTTATGTTGGAATTGTTGCCTTGGCAAAAAAGAAAAAAAAGGAACATGTGTGCAATAAAACTTCCTGATGGATGGGATAGATTGATTCCTAAACCCCACAGCAGACACGACTATTGACAGAACAGTAATCAGAAAGAAGGGGAAAGAGACAGACAGACAGACAAAATGAAAGAGAGAGAATAGAGCTGGAAAAGCTACTATAAAAGTTTAGTTTTACAAGCTACCAGTCATTTCATACTGAAAGAAGTTGAACTACAGTGCACATATACTCTGGATTATTACACTTCTATCACTGTATTTCACTCTAGTGTTATATAGTAGTACTATCTAACTGCTGTTTTTAATACTGTGTAACAATAAAATGGCATTTTACTGGTCCTCAGCGGGGAAATTTAGCATTTAAATAATCTAAATGCAATTGTTTTCGTTTGCTTCCCCTGTCATTTAATTATGTTCTTTTTAAATGTAGTTACGCTAAACCAGCGAGCAAAAAACTGCAATGAAAGTTGTACTTTAATCGCAAGAAGAGAAACTATTACTCAGCAGGAAGGGAACAGAGATAAAGAGAGACAGAGAGAGAGATGGCTGGCAGCGAAGCCAGCAGAACTGGACTGTCAGCTCTTGTCGCCAAAAAGAAGAAATGGACTGTGGTGCTGGCTGCACCTCTGAGGGATGGAAGGAGGAGGAGGAGGAGGAAGTGGAGGAAGGATAGGTGGGGAGGGAGGCAGAGGAAGGCTAACAGAGGATTGAGAGTGGACAAATAGGAGGAGTGGAAGGAGAGAGAGGAGAAGAAAGCCCTGTTTGTTCTTTTATTTCCAATTGAGAATCCAAAATCGAAAAATTATTCGTAATTTTGTTATTCATTTACAAATTTAACAAACACAAAAACATATAAAAAAAATAACAGCTTGGTTTTCACACTTTCAATTTTATGCTCAAGTCAGAAATAGGAATTCAAAATACAGATAAGGGACTGAATTTGATTTTGACGTTTAATCTGTGTGACTATGAAGCTGCTATATATGCTAATGCTAAGTCGGCGGCGCTACTTAATTTAACGTAATGAATATGACCTTGAACGTCGATTTAAGTGTGTTTTTTATTCCAACAAAGTGTTTTGGAAATGTTCACGTTAAAAGGATTCACTTGTGAGAACTTTTACAAGAACAAATAAGCATAATGTTGCCTTGGCTACAGCAAGTTGTTTACATTTTGGTAAATGAAGTTCACCGAATGAATTATTAGCAGTTTGTCTGTGCTGTGTACCGTTTGATGTGCTGGCAATTGACAAATCTTGATTCTTAGGCAAGTTCTTTAGCGTGTCAAATGGTCTACACTTACATAGCGCCTTTCTACCTTAGTGGTACTCAAAGCGCTTTACAATGTGTTTCACATTCACACATTCACACAGCAGTGGTGACAGACTTCCATGCAAGGTGCCTGCCATATGGAGCAACTTGGGGTTCAGTGCTTGCCCAAGGACACTTAAGCATGTAGGGGTCGGGGATCGAACCACCAACCTTGCAATCAGTGGACAACCCGCTCTACCACCTGAGTCACAGATGCATGCATACTTTGAGTTACACTGTTGCAATTTGTCCCTCATTTGTTAGCCGATTTTTTTTTTTTTTTTTTTAGGATTTTGGTTGTAATTGAAAACTCATAATTACAAGATCCTAATGCAGACGTTTATTTCTGATCCTGAGAATGGGATTTCTCATAATTTCCTCATAAACAGACTCTTGGGACAGTAATCAGAGTGCATCAGGACTTTCTTCAGCAACAAACTAATCCACTGGTAGTTGTTGGCACATCCAATGGTGCAAGGTTACAATTTCATTGAGCAGACGCTTTTATCCAAAGCGACATACATAGGTAGGTAGGTGGAGCAGCATTAAGGACCTTGCCTAAGGGTCCTCACTGGATACCTGCACCCTGACCAGGATTTGAACCACCAATCTTCCATGCCAAGGTCTGGGGTGTTCGTCACTGAGCTATCCAGCTGCCAGTGCACAGCAAAAAGTTAGTTAGTACAGCAAACTTCAAATTAGTAAATCCTGCAAAACAGATAGATTGAATATCAAAATCAAATTCAGTTGTTGATCTGGTTTATCATTTCCTATTTTTGACTTGAGGATATACTCATAAATACAAAGAACAAGCTGTAATTTGTTGTTTTTGGTGTATTGAATTCATTAATGAATCATAAAATCACTCTGATTTTTCATTTTCTGATTTTTGGATTGTTGAGAAGAGCAAATGATACACCGATTATGAAAAAAGGAGTGAAAAGAATGAAAGATTTTACAAGAAGGCTGTCAGGAACCAGTGAACAAGCCTGCAAAAAGAGCCAGCTGGGGGGAATATAACAGAGGAAAGGTGGAAAAAGTATATGTTTGAGCAACGGTTAGAAAATAATGTGGAGAAATAAAACCAAGAAGGGTGGTAAAAAAAAAAACGGATAAGAAAATCTATAGGAGAATCGGCGAGAGAGAAATATGAGGCAGATAGTAAAAGAGAACCTACAGTATCACCGAGACCAAAGGAAACAGAGAAGCCTCAATTGACAGAAATAGAATAAAAAGAAGAAGGTGGGGAGAGTGCAGGAGAAGAAGAAAAATGCAGGAGCTACTATAAAAAATGTTATCAAAAAGAGAGAGAGAGTGATGGCACGAGAAGAAGAAAGTGGATAAGGATAATGCACAGAGGGAGAGGTTGTAGAGAAGAGGGTGTTACAAAGGTAGGAGGTAGTTTGAAAAAAAGTAAGATCATTTTAAAAAAAAACCAGGACTGTGAAGATACGAGTGCAAGAAAAAAGAAAGAACGGGGAGACGGAAACTGAAGAAATGTGGGAGATGGCAGGGGGAGCTAATGTTGGAAAAAAAGTGCGAGAGAGCGGGGATGAGAAGAAAAATAGGAGATGGAGATTAATTGAACGGATGAAAGAGGAGAGGGTAAACAGGAAGGATGGAGCCTTAGAAGAGACAGATAAAGACCTCATAGAACAGATGAGGGGGGGAAAAAAGAGATGGAGATGAAAATGAGAGCCAAGAAAGGAGAAGCAACGAAGGGGGGAGAGCTGGGAAAAAAAAGGGGGGAGAGAGAAACATCAAGGGAGGGAGGGGAGCTTTGAGCTGCAGCGAGAAATAATGAATCATGAATAGATTTAACAGTATCTGCTCTTATTTCCTCTCCACCTCCTCCTCCTCCTCTTTCTCCCCCCCTCCAGCTTCCTCCTAACATCCTGTCGAGATCACTGCTATTGCCTCTCTCCCCTCTCTGTCTCTTTCTGCTGCTCACGCTCTGTCATTATCAGTGGCAGGGCCATCTCATGTCCCGCCATTAATTGAGCTGTAACAGTCATCTCTTGCCTTCCTACCCTTCCTCTGAGCCTCGCTTTTATTTTTTTTCTCGCCCCCGTCTTACTCTCCTTCGCTCTTTCACTCTTTATATTCCACCCTCCCTCTCTTCTTCTTCTTCTTTCTCTGCCTCCTTTCCTGATGATTGTGTCTGAACAATATGAAGAAAGATAACATCTCCCCCCCTCTTCCTTCTTTAAGCTGTATGGATACAGTGACAAGCATGCACACCCCATCACATTATCTCACTTGGTTCACTTCCATTATCATATCATATCATATATATACTAGCTGTATCCCCAGGAGGGGTGAGGGAGGCTATAAGGACTTTACACTGCTCTCTGTGGTTGTTCTATATTCATTGATATAGCACTTCTGGGGCCGGGATAGTTATTGCCTGTATCCCCAGCTATGTGCAGATGCACAGCATGTATATTCAGTGACTGTGTGATTCAGCCATGTGCTGCGGACTCACAGTAGCTGCTACAGGGTGGCTTGTAGATGTGATGATGTGCTGTGGGTCTTGTTGTAAGGTGTGTGGTGGATGGATTGAAGCTGGTTTTGTATTGACGGTAATTGTAGCAGCAGGATGATTGGATGCTGGCAGGAGGTGAAGAGGAATAGAAGTTTTGTCAGACTTGTGTCCAGTAAGAGGCAGCAGCAGCCCTAAAGAGTGAGACCAGAGTGCAGCCTAAAGGAAAATGTGGATGGTAATAGGGATTTCCCCTGGATCCAGTCAGAGTAGACACGTCCCGATTTTCCCACTCCCTATCCGATCTGAGTCATTTGATATTTAACATCTGCCAATACTAAATACCATTTTCCGATGTAATAAACACTTCAAGTATTATGGATTAGCTATAGCACCTGGTTGTGCCTTAATACTGTAGAATGCAGAGGAGATGGGCAGTTCTACGTTGGCAAGCAGAGAGCATTGTGGGAGTTTAGCTAGTAAAGGAGCACTGTGATAGAGACTTATGAGCCTTATGACCTTAGGCTATAGCGAAGGAGTGTTAAATTAAGCTGGGATGGATAAAGACAGTGTTACCGGAACATACATAGCCATACTTGCATCGTTTTTCATGTTTCTGCATGACCACAAATGTAAACTCGGGCGTAGGTTCATGCTAATTGTGATTAGTTAAAAATTCCCATACTTGGCCCCGATCCCATAAACCATCTAAAATGTAGTGTCGAAAGAATATTGTGTACCGTGGCTCCACAAGCTCAAAAAGAGTATGAAAACCTGTATTCTCTAGATGCATGTCAGAAAAGATGTTGTAGATTAGCTGTACTACCTAGTTGCACTACAAAGTGGAGCCTCTTCCTGTTTATTACTGTAGAAATTGAGGAGGTGGTCACTTCAACTACGTGTAGCATTATAGGGGATTAGCTAGCAACAGGCACCATGACAAAGACTTCTGTGACACTTAATGGTGCCTGGCCAGAGCTGGTATGTTTAAGACAAACTAGGGTTGACAAGGACAGGGTTTCTATATCCTAGTGGGATATTTAACAGAGTCACCTTTTGAGGTCCAATATGTCAGTTGACTAAAAGCAATATCAGTGCAGGATAGTCCACAGTGCTCAGTTTGCATTATTGATGAATAGATTATTGATTCACAACGCTGCTGATTAAGAAAAAAACTCCAAATTTGCAATCCTAGTGTCCTGCTACAAATTGTGTCAATACCATCAGTTTAAAAAATGCCTTGATTGGACCTTATCCCAATCTATGAGGTGGGAAAGGACATCCCTAGATGGCAGAACAAAATAAACAGCAGCTAAACATTCATAACTAAAATCAGCTTTATAAAAATTTACACATCACAAGAATTTTGGTCTGAAATGTACTCCATTATGATGTGAATTAAAGTAATATCCAGGAAAAACACGACAAAAGACAACCACAGCATAGTCAGTCCGAACTAGAATAGATCTGAGTATAATTAGACCTGATCCAAAATGGGGGAGACTTGAATGGACCCAAACAGAATAACACTAATGCTGGCAGCAACATGATATGTCACCAATTAGCAAGCATCTTTATGCAATAAGAATAGCAGTGCACATCATTGTTCCCTCACTTCATTGTTTACTGTCTCCGTCTGTCATCGAAAAAAGATGTTTTTATCCTCGGATGCTTGCCGTGCATCACATAAATAGCAGATAATAGTGAGTCCACCGAGATCAGTTCAGGTATTGGACGTATCGACAGAGATCCAAGCCCTGCGCTACTATTTTGTCGACGCTGATAAGAGATGTTCTTGATTAAATCGGTGATAATCAAGGTTGTAGTTCAAATGGTTTTACTGTTTTAAAATACGGTGTGGTATCAGGATAAGATGTTTCATGTTTGCAGACGTCTCCCTCACTGTTTAAGGTGAGACAACTGTCATCAATGCTGTTGGTACATTAAGTTTTGTAACATCACATAATTCCCAGCAAAGCTCCACCCAGCTTCAACCTGAGCACACATCTAATCAGGCAGTGATTGAAACCACCTTTGTGGGTGTGCAGGACCTTTAATCCTTCAGGAAACATAATTATAATGTATAGTTCCCTCAGTTAGGTATGTAGCTGCAGCAGAAGGCATATCAAACCATGATGCTTTGTGCTCTGGTATGCTGTTACAGCAGACATCATTTTCCATTACTCAACAGCAATAAACTCTTGCACATATATAACCTTCTAATGACAGCTGAAGACAGCTGGCCAGTGCTGCTTGGAACAGAGGAATGCCTTGTTCTTCTGCATTTTTTACAGTCACACAAAATAATAAACAGTAAAAATGTTTACACACACTTGTTAGTTAGCTTTGTTTATTATCCTTTTTGAAATTCTCTTTGTGTTAGCGGCAGCTGCTAGATAAATTCAGCCACAACGCAAAAGATATTACGATTACAGTCAGGCATTTGACAGTAAATCGCTCCGCAGCAACATCACCAACACCAAGTACTGAGCACAGCAAAATGCAAAACACACACCTCATATCGCCCAGATTTGTAGAGCTGTACTGGAATTTATGCAGAATCTCTGGGCATGCGAAGCCCACAGTGACCCTGGATCCTGATCCCAGTCTCACATAACAACAACCACCTCCACAGCGCTGGAGAATGGTCTGACTGCACCTCATTATCATTCCGTTATAGGAGGGAAAATGCTCTGGCGTGTTTGTATTCCTTTAAACTAATTACAGTCGTCTTGGGCGGTGCTGAACCCAGAATGAAGCCCCTGCTAAATAGTGACAGGGGAATTGTTTTGGTGCATTCAGGGAGGTGAGCACTGTCATTAAAATGGCTAATTCCTCCAGTAAAAACAACCAGGGCTCCCTTATTGCATGACCCACATTTTCTGCAAAACTTAGATTTTTTTTAGCATGTAGGCTGCTAGTGGGGAGTTTGTTTTGTTTTCCGTAGTGAAGTGGATTTTGAAAACTGTGCAAGCTTATACCTGAAGTCTACATCTAGTGACTCAGACTACATCGAACCTGATGGTAACAACTTTTATTAACTTTAGAGAGAGTGTAATACATCAGTAAGGACTGAGCGCTGTTTCCTCACCACTTGGGACTCACAAGGCCTCATACTGTGTTGTTGGTGATCCACAGTGTTATTGCGCCTGTTGCTTTTAACTACAGACTGTGAAAAATGCCAAGCAGAGTTACAGTAGAATACTCAAATGAATGATAAAAACAAACCAGTGCATGTCCGTCCATTTCAGACTGTTGAAGATTTGTGCATGAAGAATAATTTTGTAATGCTTTTCTGTAAATGATGCCTCTTCTGGAAATATGACAAAATCTGCTGGGTCAAAAATATGCATACAGCAATACTAATATTTGGTTAAATGTCCCTTGGCCACCTTAACTAGGCACTTTTGGTAGCATTCACAAGCTTCTGGGAAGCTTCTGGTTGTGTCTTTGACCACTTCTCCTGACACAGTTGGTGCAGTTTAACCAAATTTATTGGCTTTCTAACACAGACTGGTTTCTTCATCACAGTCCACAGATTCTTGTTGGGGTTTAAGTCAGGACTTTGGGGAGACCAGACTGAAACCTTAGTTGTGGCCTGATTTAACCATTTCTTTACCACTTTTGATGTGTGTTTGGGGTCATTGTCATGTTGGAACACCCAGCTGTGTCCAAGATCAACCTTTTGGTTGATGATGGCACCAGAACACACTACCACATAATACTGCCACCACCATGCTTGACGACAGACTTGGTGTTCTTGGGGTTAAAGGCCTAACCTTTTCTCCTCCAAACATATTTCTGCTCATTGTGGCCAAAGAGCTCAAATTTTTTGTTTCATCTGACCACAGAACTTTTCTCCAGAAGGTCTTTTCTTCTACTTCATTGGAACCCATTTCAGCATTAAGGTCCATTATTTCAATGCATTCATTATTAACATCTACTTGTTGGTTTGTTTTCCTGCTCGCTTTGAAATGAAGGATAATATCCTTAGTCTTCTTGGTATTTAACTGAAGAAAACTAGTATGAAACCAGTTCACAAACTTATTCACACAGCTGTGACAGTTTGTTTCATCCTCTCTAATCAAATCATCATTGGAGTATAAAAACGCTGTATTTCCTCTATTTTATAGTGCAGCTTTTTTAATGATACATACACATAACCTGTACATCTTTACAGTATCAGAGGTCATTTGTGATTTCGGCAGCAGAGTCTGTAATTCCTTTGTTGGAGCAGTGTCCCCTTGAAGACCCCTGCGGTCAGCAGAGAGGTTACTGTGGCAGCAGTTCAATAACTGCCTGGGTAAGACTTTCCCTATGACTGAGTTAGGATCTGACGGTGCATCACAGAAAATAGTCAGATGACTTCAGGTGCTCCTACTGCTGCATGTACATCAAACCAGAAATAAACACCACACATTAGTGTCTTAGTGATACCTGGAACGGAAACAGCAGTGCATGAAACACACATGTCCTCAGCTTATGTTGCATCATAAAGCTGCTCTCCTCCTCAACTGTCATTCTACAATCATATCAGTGGAAACAGAAAAATCCTGTCTTAGACTCCAATTTGGATGACTTGGTCCTGTTAATTCATTATGAGTGTGCATACAATGGTTACTGCTTTTAGGTGTGTATAAATGTCTGCCTGGTTTATTTAGGGATCAGTGGCGGTTGGATCACTGAAAGACACGATGTCCACAAGTATCAACTGAACTGTGACACCAATTTTAGGTTTGCCGGAGAAATTCTTGATGTTAGGATGTGGAAGCTGCATATTTGTTTGCGTTTTAGCGGCCAGGTAGAACATGATGCTAGGAAGCAAGGCTACTTGGGAAGTGAGGGTAGTTAATTAGGGATTAAACAGCGGGAACCTGGAGAGGCATGTGTAGCTGAAAGCTGCTGTAGCTGAATTTTTATAATGCTTCAAGTTGCTGTCCTTTAGGATGAGAACAGAGCTTATGGGTTTTTTTAATACTTTAATTGTGCTTTATAGTTAAACTCAGAAAAAATACAACCTACAGCTTACACCTAGTTCGCAAATATACAAGAACAGTACACTACTTAAATGTTTATACCACATGTTCATACAGATAGCTACCAATGCTAACACAGAAATGTGCAAAAACTGTAATGAAATGTTTTCTTTGTTATTTTGACAATTTATTTTAACAATCGACATACCAGATATAGAAGTGCTAGTAGATGCATTACAGTGTTATGATAAAAAGTATTTATTTACCTAACATAAAGGCTCACTGTAAATCATCATAAGCGGCTGGATAGCTCAGTGACTAACACCCCTGACCTTGGCATGGGAGATCGGTGGTTCAAATCCCGGTCAGGGTGCAGTTGTCCCCACCTACCTACCTATGTACGTCACTTTGGATAAAAGCGTCTGCTAAATGAAATTGTAGAATCATAAAGGAATTTGGTCAAATCAATGTAAATATATTAGTTTTACTAATTTATATTTATTTGAACATATTTTTATTGTCAGACCACTTTAGAACTTAAAAACATGAGTTCTTATCATTTAAAATGATGAGTTTAATGAATGAACAGCTGAGAGTTCATTCAGTTTATTAAATTAAGTTTCTACGAAGCAAAACTATAAGCAGACTTTCCAGGATGCATCATTGGAGTGAAAACGGTTGTTTTCTGTAGTTTGAGAAAACAGACATTGGTAGAAACTTGCTGTGTGTCTTTGTTAAACTAAATTATGGTTGTTTCTTTTCATAATAATCAGAATGATTATACCCATGACAAAGGCTAGTACTGATTCAGTCCCTGTAGACTTGTAATTTATTTCACTGTAAACAGAGGCAACCACACAGATTGTTTTTGTGCTGACTCTGGTCAAAAATGGCTTCAACAGCTGAGGATGTAAGTTCTTAAAGTTAAATGAAGAAGAAATTGTTAAAACTTAGAAAATGTAAAAGGAAGGAGTCTGTCTATAATCACTTTCTTGGTTACTCAACTTAATATCTTAAGCTTATAGAACGTGTTTCCTCAAGTTCAGGTAATTTAACTAAGCAAGTTTTACACTTTCACAGCTAAACTAATTAATCAGCTGAAGTGCAGTTAACTTAGATTTTTAAGGCAGCAGGGGAACTAGCTTTTCTCAGCTGAATGAACTTAAAATGATTTACAGTGTAGATACTAAATACTAAACGGTCCACACTGCTTTTTTCTTCAAACGAATTACTTTTTGTCTTATTGATGAGCTTAATTGTTAGTCCTTATAGCTTGATGTTTGTAGGTCTGTCACAGCTATATTGAAAGAAAGATGCTTAATCCTATACAAGTCTCAGTTTAAGTAGGAACTGTTTATAAGCTGCAAACAAGTAATTCTTGTGTTATTCTGTTATTTCTATTTCATCTACGCATCATTTGCAAAACTCAACTTACTGTTCCATTATTTTGCCTCAAATACTCTGCGTCCAAGGCAAGTCCTCCACTTTTACCTTGAAATACACACTCAATCTGTGAAGCCTGACAGTTATCTTGCATATTTTGATCATGACTAAAGCTCTAAACCTCTAAGTATCTGGCGAAAAAGAAGAAGTGTCTAATAGATTTATCGTCTAAGTGGCCCGGTGATGAAATTCCTTCAATGTCAGATATGTTTTTAAATATCCTCCATAATAATTTTACAGGCTAACCGGGAGAAAGGTGGCCAAGTGGCGAGAGAGAGCATCCCATTAGCGAAAGGTGTCAGTGTGTCCTTGAGGCTGGATCGCGAACCCCTCGCCGGTTACTAATTTTAAGCCATTTAGGATAATAACAGCGTGAGATAAAAGCCTGAAAAATTAGCAGCTAAGCCAAAACATAAAACCGAACGTATTAGTTTTATTATTACATTAAATAGCAGGATGATCGGTGGTAGGAGAGTGAGCGTCTCTGTAGTAGTTTCCTGAGTCAGTCATACTTTCTTTACACCAAAATAAAGAGGTACAAGAACGCCATATTGACACACTATAGACAGGATATTATAAGGATCAGTGTTAGCATATATATAGCCTTTACATACTGTATCAGAATGCAAGATAAAGAGGCAGCGTGGTTCACAGAGCAGGCAGGATATTATAGGAGGCTGTGTTTGATAGTCAGGATGCTCGGCAGCCAGACTGTTTCCCCTGTGGACTCCTGAGGACAGATGAAGCAGCTGGCTGTCCTTCCTTCCTGTTCCCTCCTTTCATTTCACCACCACACATATGAGACCGAGGGTGTGGGAGTAAATGTGCGAGTGTGTTTTTTGTGTGACAGGAAAAAAAAACCAAAAAAAAAAACCGAGTGAGTATCCCAGTCGTATTTTTTGTCTCTCTCTCTCTTTTAGTTTGTGTTATAAAGCAAACAGTATTTCTTTTAGCAGCGAGAAAACATCTTAGAATTGAGCCGAGAAGAAAGACGGAGGGGGGAGAGAAAGACAGGAAAGAGTGAATAAACTGAGAAAATGAATAAAACAGAAAGTGGGACTGAGGAAGATTAAGAGAGAGCAGGAGACAGAGATCACATGAGGGAATGTTTATCTGCTTGCGTTGTGTGTAAAAAAAAAAAAAGAAGTGTTTGTGTGCTTATCCTCCCCGCCTAATTAGCCCGAGCTGTCTGGCCTTTTTATGCATGTGTTTGTACAC
>OMNN01084683.1:0-10390 GCA_900302755.1 Chromis chromis
ATGGGCCATTCTGCATCATAAGTACTTTTTCTTTAGGTATTATAAATTATAATTTGATGCTAGCACCTTGGTACTTGACTTAAGGAGGATATATGATATAAGTTATAGAGTATTTTAATACTGTGGTATTGCTAATTTTACCTAAGTAAAGGCTCTAACTACTTCTACCACCACTGAAAGCCAGTAGCCACTTAGCTTAGCTTAGCACATACTTGGGAAACAATGTGGAACAGCAGCCTGCTGGCCCTGGATTGACATAGTGGTGCTGTAGAGGTGTGGATTTTACTATCTTTGGACAGAGCTTCTAGTTTTTGTGCTAAGCTAGCAGTTGCTGTTAACTTTGTATTTGTCTTATATAATAATAATGTAACCTTTATTGATCCCCTTGGGGAAATTCCTTCTCTTCAAGTTAAAGTTAACCTTAACTATACATACTAGGAACAGTGGGCTGCCGCGGCGCAGCGCCCGGGGAGCAGTCAGGGGTTAAGGGCCTTGCTCAAGGGCCCACAGTGGTGGTGACTGGGACACTTTCCCACCTCAACCTCTTGCCTGTCTGGGGACTCAAATCGGCGACCCACCGGTTACGACTGGTATCAGTCTTCTTGTCTAACCCCCACAAATATGTGCATTTCCCAAAATGTTAAACAGGTTCTTTAAAACTTAGTATGTAGCTTATGTTGTATGCACAGGCAATATCTTTTCCAAAACAGCCATCAGAGTCCCAATCAACTAATCAGAGACCAATGATTAAAAGAAAGGGAAAAAAGCAAAGAACATCTGCTGTTGGAGGCACCAACACAGTGTCGACTGATGTTTTAATTCCCTGGTGCTTTGTAGTGTATGCTCTTTAGAAAAAAAAGTGCACGGTTATGAAATCATTTTTGCCCCCAAAACTTGCAACACACTCACACACACTCATACATACACATCTATTTATCCACATATATCTTATTTTCAAGTTCCACCGGAGCGTCTCTAAATGATTTCTGACAAATATACCCAGTGGTACAGAGGCATCTTAAAATAAACTGCCCTTTTCCCTCCATCTCCTCCTGACTGCTGCTGAATCCAAATCACATCTCCCTCCCATTTCCCTGAGCTCTGTTGCCTAAGGTTGGGCCTGTGACTCATCAGAAAGGAAGGAAGGAGTTAGATAATGTCGTGGCACATTGAACACTGTGCACACGGCATACATAGATAGAAATACTGTATTGGAGCAACAGAATGAGGTCAAGTTCAAAAACCGAGTGGACATTATGTGAGTAGCAGGAAGTAGATGGTATGAAACGACAGCCAGACCATAGACTGTTTATTCAATAAGTCCGAAAATAATTATTTAGTACATCTTAGCTTGTGATCTCATATATTATAAAGGTTAAGAATCCAGGTGTCAAGTTCATAAACTATAACTGTAATTTATTAATGATGATATAAATTATAAATGTATTCAGTCTTAATTGCCAGTGTTCAGCAAAATAAATTAACATCGAGTCTATATGTGCATTAGAAGTAAGACTGTAATAGATTAAAAGGGGAAGCTTTCAATATGGCTGAATGTGCCTTGTGAAAGTATGTGCATAGGGGAAATATTGTTTTGCCATTACACATACATACAAGATAAATTCATTTTCTATGCCCTTCGGTGATGCTAAACTGTCTCCATCAGAAGCTGCATTAATTAGTTGGATTTAATTTGGGTAATTTACTGCAACGGAGACGTATTCTAGTGAATCTGTCTCTTTTGATTTTGAAGTTATACAGTGGAGAATACACTGCAGTGCACTGTAAATATGCATGGGATGCCTTTAACAGATCATATCTTAGAAGAGGCCCCCCTGCCTCCCCAGTTGTGAAAGCAAATTTTTCAAATAGTTGTGCTGTAGTGCTGTAAAATAGAAGCCATTTGCAAGCTCTGGTACGACTGTATCAGAGCGGGGAACATTTGACATTCATCAAACATGAGCTGCTTATAACCGAATTCTCAGCACTGCTCTATGTGTACTTTGTGAATCGCACATTGTTCTCCTGTGCATTCTATTCAAGGCATTAAAAGTACATTTGCTCCAATGAGCTGTATAGCTTTCTTTTCCAGTTTCACAAATCCCAGCGCTACCTTCAGGGAATCACAAGTTCGTGTATATATATATGTGTATCCGAAGCACATCCAACAACGGCAAACTCCTAAATCTAATTCTAATCAAATGCAATTTACACTTCTGACCTGTTCGCTGCGAGCTCTCCGCAGTCTGATTGCAGCTGGTGATGTGTTTACAGTCTTGTGTTGCTGATGAAGTGCTGGGAAGGTTGTTCTCCAACCAGCTGCAGCTAAATTAAAACGGAGAGGTGAGATGGTGGCTGTCATCAACAGCTTTAGCACCTCGCACACACACACACACACACACACAGGAGGAAATGTGCCAGAGTCAGCACAAAGTGTTTGCTCTCCTGTTATGTTTACGGTAAATTAACACCACCAGTTTGAAATTGCTGAAATCAGGGAAATGCCCAGGATTTCCCCTGTAAATGGCTCCATCCAGTATTCCCTGCAGTAACTACTGTATGCATGGCATCTCTGTCAAGCTTTGGATTTGATCAAATATGCCAAAATGGTGTGCAGTGGGGTTGCTGTAACACTGATACTCTTTCTTAGACACATAATTCAACTATTTGTCTGCTGAAACCTGAGTTTAAACCTGCAATAACAGATCTTTTTTTAGCTACTTAGGTGCAGCAGGAACCCAGTATTGACATATTATCACATTTTAGGTTGATGTATTGTGAACTAGTCGTACAAAGCAACATGATCTTTCTTTTGGAGTCTGGTTTCTGCTCTCCTGGCAAATCTCTGATGTTCACAACATAAATGTAATCAAGCTAGGAATCGTTTCAATTGTTGGAGGAAAAATGATTGTGGTGTAAGGAAGTCATAAGGTCAAAATGGTCTGTATTCCAAACCATGACCTACCCGTGGCCCTCAGCAAAATTTTTTATAAAGGTTCCTCCTACCTGAACCGTGTGTCATATAAACCATTTGTTATTGCCACACAGTCACAGTTGATACCTCAGTTTGCTGCATCTGTCAGTATAAGAATAAGTAGACCCATACAGAATGAGGTATATACAATTCATATTTATTGGCTAGTATATTTGCAAAGAGGGCTGCACGGTGGCTCAGTTGTTAGCACCGTCGCCTCATGGCTAGAAGATCCCTGGTTCGCGTCCCCGGGATCTTTCTGTGTGGAGTTTGCATGCTCTTCTTGTGCAGCGTGGGTTCTCACTGGCTTCCTTCCCCAGTCCAAAAACATGCTACAGTTAATTGGTGATTCTAAATTGTCCATAGGTGTGAATGAGAGTGTGCTTGGTTGTCTGTCTCTATGTATAGCCCTGTGATAGACTGGCAACCTGTCCAGGGTGTCCCATGCCTTAGCCTGAGTCTGCTGGGATAGACTCCAGCCCCCCGCGACCCTACAGAGGATTAAGCGGTGTATGGATGGATGGATATTTACAAAGAGTAAGATGTAGAAGTGCCAGTATGTGTATCAGTGGTTACCAACTTTGAGCACAGCAGCTAACATGAGAATGAAAATCTTACCAGGTATTGCAACATTCAAATGTAGAAATGATGGGTAGTGCTTATACAGTTGTTTGTCATGGTGATTTAAAAAAATGTTTGTATATACAGCATGACACAGAGCATTTAGGTTAAAAAGACTTCTATAGGACCGGTATAGTTTCAGCTCACCTGGAGCTAAATATCAACTCCACCAGAAATTCTCCTCCTGAAGTGCCAGGTTATCGCAGAAACTCAAGCATTCCAGCATCATATATTCATTTTCACTGTGCGTGGCTCGTGAAATTGTGACATCCATATTTGATGGCCGGTTCGTGTTTTTCCGGGAGCCTGCTCTCTCTCTCTCTCTCTTAGAGGCCTATCCCTGCTGCCCTGCCATGCAAATCATCTGTTTCTGATACGGTCTCCGTGTGGGCCCTAACAGCCATTCTGTCTGTGGATGTGACGGCTTGGTACTGAGAAATGCATGAATCCCATTTAAAGTACATGAAAGGCGACGATTGGGTTTGCTGGCACCGGTTAAGTGAGGAATTAAATTGTCTGTGTGGAAGCAGAGTTTTACAAATCACTCTGCCTGATAGGCTGCAGAGGCACGTGGAGCCATTGTCTGCATAAATGAAGCATCACTTGCTAATGTTGATGTTTGACAGGTCAGCAGCGAGTGAGATTCAGCTTTGTATGGGCATAAATGTTCAATTATAAGGCCGGTGATACTGCTTCCCTTTTGCTTTAAATAGCCAGAGCTTTGTTCTTCTCGGGCACAACATTGATATACATTAACTGACTGAATCCATCCACATGAGAAAGCTGCCCTAAACTTTAATGATGCTGAGAGAATGGAGAGGTCAGACCAGGCTGTCTGCTCATTTCACTAATCAGCAGCCCAAAACAGAGGCAAGTCTGGAGGAGCAGAAAGTGACTCACAGCGTTCAGTCTCTTCTCTTTCTTTTTCTCTCTTTCTTTTGCTTTTCTACTGACATCATAAAACCTGTTAAGCAGCTTCTTCGGGGTTTTAATTACGTGCACTACTTTTTCATTTTTTTGTCATCCTCCACAGGAAACAGTCCTGTTGTTCACCGTGTAATGAGATCAAATGAAATACGATGAAAATGGCTCCATAAAATTAACAAATTCAGACAGGTCTCCTTCTTGGGAACATTAACATTTCTCAGGCTGTTGATTTCAAGGCTTTTTCCACTAAATGTTAGAACCTTGGTTTCAGGTATTTGCTCTCATTCTGTCTGAGTAAAATTAGTGAGGTCGTGCACTGATGTCGGGAGATGAGGCCTGGCTCGCAGTGGGTGTTCCAGTTCATCGCAAAGGGTGTTCATTCAACTGGGCTGAGGTCTGGTAACCTGGTTCCAGTTCTGTTGACAGGATTAAGAAGTAGGGCATCATCTTACGGCAGAGCTTCCTGGGTTTCTTAGAAAGAAAAATGGCGAGAAGGAAGATCGAAGCAGCTGTACATGTTGTTAGGTTACAGAAATAGCAACTCTAACCGTATCATGTTTCTTTGTGTGATGTGAAAAGCTGCTACTGGTGACCACAAGGAGTACTCCTGACTACAAATGTTGCAGGCAGGATGGATATGTCACTACCAGATGGTCAGGGCAAGACAAACAATTAGATTCCCAACAAGAAACTGGCTCACATGAACACAACATCAGGTTCAAAGAACGAAATAATACATTCCTGATTACCTGCAGGCGAGAAGTCAGGGCTCTGCTTTCAGGTGTCAGGTTCTTGGGAAAACCATTATTTTATTAGTTTTGTGCATGAGGGCTTTTACTTTGTGGAACAGGAAATGGTCTTTCCCATTTATAGAAATCCTAATGTAAAGGATGTTATTTTACAATTAGAAGCACCCAGTTGTCTAATATACCATTATATGTTGCAGCATTACAATTTTTCCTATTGGGTTCTAAGAAATTCAACCCAAACTATGGTGGGACCAGAGCAAAAGTGCACAAATGTAAGGAGTGTCCACGTACTTAAAATACATGTATCCACTGAGAACATCTCATATAATTAACATGGAAGATGCTATGAACTGTGGTTGTCTCCAGTTTCAGTTACATAATTGAAAAGCGACTCTATCCCGTCCCATCACCCCACACTCCCAACCCAGACACACACACATGCATGCATGAACACAACAACACACACACACACACACACAGTGTCAGTGCGTCGCTGATGGTGGCTTTAACAAGCCCTGATAAATGATGTGTCTTCTGACCCCTCAGAGGAGTGCAGGAAGCAGATGCTAAAGGCAGTGCAATGAAAACCAACAAGGCTTTTATGGTTGCTGCCGTTAAAGGAGCATTTTACCTCAAAATAAAGTTGATATATTACATAGTGGCAGCAAACAACCACAACAGTTGTCCTCAGTGTGATATCATCCAGAGGACAATCAGCCCAGCTCGTGTTTTTGAGGCTCAGTAATAATTTGTGTCAAATAATAGACAGAGAAGCTACTGGGAAAATGAGAAGCAATACAAGTAAAAAAAAAAAGTCAGAGTTGGTTATAATCAGAGTTGTAGGGTACGTTAGACTATCAAGGTGTGAAGGCGTGATGTTGGTAGGTAATACTTTCTACAGCTCTCAGCATGAAAGCAACCCGCAGCTGCCCATCCAGAGGTCATCCTGTGTTACCATATGTCTGTATGGAAGGTGACAACTGCAAGCACAGCTGGCCATCTCATGTGACAGAAGGAAAAGATTAGCTTTAAAGAACCCACCTGTGTTGTTAGGCAAGGAATTCTCTGCATGTCTTCCCCTTGATGCATTACTCCACTGATTACCTTTCCTGGTCTGGGGAGATGTTTGGATGTGGATTTTTGGGTCATTATGTCCCCATGCCGATGACCGGTTTACCAAAAGTCCATCCCATTCACATTTACTTGGACTCAAACTTGAAATGATTAGATTTTGGTGGTCAAAGGTCACTGGTGGTCATTATGAACTTACATCCATCCCATTCTTATGATTGCTTTATCTTAGATATGCCTTGAGCAAATCCCTTTCAATGTGACACAGACATTCACTTGGACTCGAAGCTGGACTGATTGGATTTCGTTGATCAAAGGTCGAGGTCACTGCAACATCACAGAGCACATTTTTGTCCATAACTCAATAATTCATATGGAAATACGACAACTTTATGAAGTGATGGCATTTTATATCCAAAAGGTCAAAGGCTGACTCACTGTGACATCATAACGTTCTGCAAAAACATTATATTTTTCATGGCCGTTTTTCAACACATAACTCTGAACCTTCATTTAGCTGTGATATTTCAGACAACCTGAGCTGTGATCAAGACTGAATAATGCTTCAAAGGGTTGTTGTTGTTGTTGTCTACCAGTTTCAAAATGATGCCCAGTTGGCCTGCAGGAAAAGCAAGTAGTGGTGTTGATTACAGCTCAGAACAAGGTGACTTACGATACTGGTTTCTGATCGGCTCAGAGGGGTGTCTCTTTGTTACTGAGAGATACACATCAAAGTATTTGTACTTTATTGTCATAGAGTAAAAGGAGAAAGAACAGATCGAGCATCTGTTGACACTTCTGCAGCTGCTCCACAATAAAATTCTTCCCCCCCAAAAGATTTTGATTCACTTGCAAGAAGAACCAGTTAGTATTACCCAGGACTAGAATTTAGTTTAAATCTAGCTTTTGACAGTTTTCCCTGATCAAACGGTCTCTTCACACATCTTCAGGCAGGCAAAATCCTGAGGTGATACAGCACAAGGACATGAAATGAAGTGTGTGCTGGTAGAACACGCTCTTACCTTCCTATGGAGTTCCATTAGATCGTGTTATGGCTCCTGCTGCCAGGACAGATACAGCCGTTGTCCTTGGAGACAGCTTGTGACTGCAGGTCCTGGTCTCACCGTATGACAGTAGCGTTGCTCCTCGCCATCCATCTCAGGGTCATCCCGAGTTCAAAGTCACGCACAAGCGGCGGAAACATGCAAGACCTGAGCAGTCGTGACCCATACCTGTCAACCTGTCACGAGAAGAAGCTATCAGAGCTAATACTGGCTGAGATTAGGCTTACATCAGCTCTTTATCAAAGGAACAGGAGAACATCAAAAGTTTTGCTGATGGGAAATTCACAAGGGTTTATTACTATTACAAAGACTAAATTAGCCACTGTGGACCAATGATATCAATTATTAAAATAAAAGAAAGTAAATATAATGACATAGAAAAGCAAAAGTTTTTTCTCACTTGTGCATTATTTGGCCTATTAACAAATACATTTCAGTTTCAGAGTCCTTACTGGTTTTGCTGCTGCAGCTCACTTGGTGCACATGCTTGTAAAACTGCTATTTTAAAAGCCCATTAGTATGGTTTTGTATTCCTTTGTAATGTAGTACAGATTTAAATGCAGTCGACAAAATGCACTGACTAAATCAATGGCCAACAAATTTAACTGTTGATTAGTGGGTATGTTTTTCGTACACGCTCGACAAATTGGAGCGAAGCATGTCAGTAGTCATTATATGAAAGCATGGACCACATTCTTACAGTCTGGAGTCATACGGACCAAGTTCACTGCTGATCTTAGCACATTAGAACTGGAGGAAAACCAAAAACATAACCAGCTAAACATATTAACCGGGCATCAGCATTGGGGAAGGTTTTTTTTTTTTAACCTACAGCTCAGTTAGAAACTTATGAGCTACATCTAATAATTGCGTCTCCACCAAGTCAACAGCCTTGGGTTGATGAAGCATCTGGTGGGCAGCCCGTCCTTGGTAACTTATCACTGGAGCTATAGGACCCAACCGTAATGCAGCCATCAATCTGCTGCTGGACCTGCAATAACTGTGCCATCGAACATCGCATAGAGTTTTTACCGGCCCTATCTCTCTCTCTTTACTGCCTGCATGCATGTTCCACTCCTGGCCGCCAAGTTTAACAACTTTTCATCACAATATAACAATGCTGGGTATCAAAAATAGCAGTGTTGTAGCAGCACTTGATATAAATCATAAAACTCACACACGTGTTATATCACATAAGCACACGACAAACATCTTAACTGTCTTGGTAGTTAGCACACAAATGAAACAACCTCAATGCTTCTCAGTCCTGGAATTCAAACCATTTTCGAATTCTCCAACAGCATATATATTTAAACAGCTGAATTAATATAATGGTGCAGCAGCCAAGAAAGAAAATCTTACTTTGGGGTTTAGCCCTAATTATAGGAGCTGTGAGATGAGTCATATTCAAAAACACTTTGCATTATCATCACATTAATTTAAGGCTGTATCTATGAGTCCTAGCAAACGGCATATATGAAGAGATGAGCATATGGAGTATATATAGATATATGGGTGTATATACTAGGTGGATGGATATATAGGATATACAGCAATTTAACCAATAAAAGACAAAAGAAAATGCAGCCACGTGTGCCTGCACATTGTGATTACTTCGAGAGTCTTGTGTATAATTATAATCAGCATCTTTTCATTAGGAGGGAGCAGAATCCCAGTCTGTCTTCTCAGGGGTTGAGTTATGTTGGAAATTCATTTACACAGGTTTAGCAGCATCTTGTGCCTGCTTTCATAAAAGATGCAACAAAAGAGAGCGCCTTCGTCCGGCCTTGTTATCCCCAGCATGTATGACATTTGAAACTAACATATAGTCCGGCGTCGTCATCCCGGTTGCATAATATCTACTCCGAGGCTGAAAGCCCAAGGACACTGGGCCACAATTATCATGAAAGGTCATTTAGTGTACCAGAATATGGTGCATCCACTCCGTTGCATATATAATTCAGGAGAATGAGCTCAGGGGTAGAATACATTCTCTCAGTTTGCCGACCAGTCGCTACGCAGCTCATTCAAGCCTGTTTTGGAATGTTATTAAAATGTATTACAATAAATTAAATTAGCCTCTAGTTAAGTGCAATTTAAGTGGCAGTGTTTATGTCAGAATAATCAGGATCAAATGGGTGAAGGACGGAGTTGGACCCATACTAGCAAACTGCTTCACTCGCAGTATGCAAGGCTTTTTAGCCCTTAATGTTCACCCCATGGTGTTTCCACTTACAGTGCTTATGCCACTGAACTCTGCCTGTGAATAATGTCTGATGACTCATACTGGAGAAAAGCATACAGTATATTTAACAGTTAAATAATCACATTAAGCATGGCTGAAGCTGCTCTTATGTGCGGGAAGTTGGAAACAATGTACTCAATATCTATAAAATGGTCTCTTTTTCTGTGCCACTTCTAAGAAGTGAATAAATTAAATTACTCCTCAAAGAAGTGGGAGAATGTAATGCTTCATGCCATCTTTAGAATCAGTGCGGAAATTATATAAAGCTCAGCAGGAAGAAATGCAAATAAATCATTGAGTGGTTTGTGCTGCTAATGAAGATTCATGTCGTTGCTGGTATACCTGTGAGTAGCCACCCGCAAGAAGTAGGAAGAAGAAGAAAGGAAAGTCGCACCTAGAGTTCCTCTCAGCTCTGCTCTGAGGTGTAAGTGAGAGGGAATCCAGGCAGTGTGTGTGTGTGTGTGTGATAGAGAGCGGTGAGCATAAATGCACACAGAAACAGGCTTTTACACCCCAAGTAAGGGAAACGATGTCTAAAAAAGACTCCTCACCCCTGAGATCTTTGTGTCCGCGTGCTACTGCCTGTCTGATTTAAATGTCAAACCAATTCAGTGTTTCACCCGGTTAGCTCAGGGACACATGCAGCACTGTCAGCCATGTGTGCTCTATATGATGAACGGAGCTGCGTTGTCACCGAGCGTCTTCATTCTGGCCTGTCAAACAGCTGCCGTGCACGGAG
>OMNN01084684.1:0-10450 GCA_900302755.1 Chromis chromis
ATTATTTTTATTATATTATAATTTTTAAATAAGAGTTATTACCATTGTAGGTACAACAATAAGTAACATTTTTTATGTCGCTGGTATGATATTTACAATTTTTTTTATTAATTTATTTTTTATACAGTAGGTTAGTACTTTTTCTGTTATTTTACAGAAACACCACAAATCCTCACATTAGATATTTGACTTAATAAATGCCTTAAATGTTGAATTAAATTTAAATGTATGGACATAGTTGTCCATTAATTGATTCTAAACTACATTCAATTATTAATTTTCTTTATAAGCTTCCACATGCTGTATATACACTCTCTTATTCATCAGTCTGTTTCTTTTTTCTTTTCTTTTTGCTTTTATATATGTGAAGTTACTCCGACTTACATCATTATTTGTAGAAAAAATAAAAATAAAATTTCATATGTTGCTTTCAGTCCATTCATCTCTCTGTCCTGTGGTTTTATCTGCTGGGAGGAGGAGGGCTGCAAATGTCCAATATTCTCCAACACATGGTGTCTTTGGCAGCTGACATAGTATCAGTGAATCAGGCAGCGCTCAGGGTTATGTTTGTTTATTTATTTATTTATGGATGCACACAGACAAATTTGTGATTTATGAGCAACATTCATACACACATGTCAGGTAATCAGGTCTGGTGGTGTGACTCATGGGTGACACAAACACATGCACGCGCACACACAAACACACGCGCACACACACACACGCACACATGCATGCGCACACACAAACACAAACACATGCACACAAACACACACGCACACACACACAGGTCTGTAAATTCGCTCATGCAATCTGAGTCTTATCAGCAGTTGACTTAAAGGGATAACAGAGGTCTCCTCATCATCTCCTGCCTGTCGACGTTTAATAATTGATGAGCTGCTTTATTAGGACAGTAGGAGCACATCTGATTCAACCGCTCTTCTACTTACAACTGGATGATAACAAACTGCAACACAGAACAGAGAGACACAGCTCTACTAACATTTACTGATTCTGTTTGTCGATAATACTGTAAAAGTATTATGTCAGTTGATGTAAAAGTGACTGAGTCCTGCCCTCATGTTTAAATAGGATTTATTAGTATGTTGTTATTGACCAACAACAGTGAACTAAACATTGTTATTGCTGACCTCTTTACCTACTTATCTCCCCTCAGCACTTATCAGACCTATTTACCCAGTTTGTCTAATCAGCCATCAGTGTGAATCCTCTCCCAGGGATTGTTATGAATTATGGATTTGTCGTGTCCTCCAGCTGCCAACAGGTTCACTGTTGATGTCTAACTGATCAGACATTATGCAGCTGAATGCTGCATTGCTGCACACTCGTCCCAGCAGGGAAAAGACAGGCTGGTATTGTTTTACAGCGAGCCATACTGTACTGAGAGGCAGCATGGAGGTCAGTGGGTCCAGACTGGGCCGAGGCTGCCCTCTGCTGTAAGGTGAGAAGAAAACAGCTGCCTTAACATGCAATGGGCACACTGGTTTATTGTAGTGGTAAAATATAGGATCTCTACTGAAAGAGAAATACCCAAAGGAGAAGAAGAATTACTTTCGGATCTGTTTAGCTTTATATTCCTTCAAAATGACTGCTTTAACCCTTTAAGTCCTAGTGCATCATTGGTGACACGTTTGGGCAAGCACACTTTGGACTACCGTAATAATATCACGGTTTGCACTATCGGAAAAAATCCAACTGATTCCTGAGGGGGGTACAAATGAAATGACTGTAGTGACACTATATAGGCTGTAAAGCGTTGCTCATTGTGCTTTACAGCCTATATAGTGTCATTACAGTCATTTCATTCGTACCCTCCCAGAAGTTCGTCAAGCAGCCCCTTTGTTCCAGTGAAAACACACACAGCAGTGGAACGAAGAATTGTCCTCCTGTACATCGTGTTTCCATGTTATGGCCTGTTTCTGCTCATTTAGAGCCAAAGACTCACACATTTTTATTGTAAATAGTTTTCTACTTTTCAAATATCAACTTTAACATATAAAAGTCTGTTATTTATGCTAAGTTTCATAGTTTTCCCCCACTAAAACACTAAAATCAGATTCAGTTTTTGTGTATTTCTTCATTTAAACCATCATTACTCTGATAACAGGCAGTAGATTGTAAATAACTGACAGATACTGAAAGTGTCTTCTGAAAAAAATGGACAACAACACTAACAAGACATTTTCTGACCCTTTTGTAGTCAAGATAGGAAAAAAAGACCAGATGGACATTTTGAGGCTCAGGTCTTAAAGGGTTAAGCCTAGAATTACAGCTTTTACTGACTGGACAGATGTTCAAATTGACTGTAGCACCTGAGATCATGTAAAACATGACTTAGCTTTGAATACATAAATGATTCACCCATGTGGTACAGTTGTTATCTCTAGTTGTGCAGATACAGTGTGGTTGTTGTGGTTATGAGAGGTCATTTAATTGTGAGCAATATTTAGCACAGGATAATAACCAGTCTGTTTACATTTGATGCTGTTAGTTAAGTTTGACCTCTGTTTTCCCCCTCTATTGCACAAGTTAAATATTAACTCAGTCAACCATTTATTGGGGCAGAAGAAATTGAATTAGACCACAGGGAGTGAAAACATAATTGTCTACTCAGCACCTTTACACACAGTTGCAGTGCCAGATGCACCACTTTTTCTGTAAACTTAATGGAGTCTTTACAGGCTAAATTATGGATGACCGCGTGTCTACTAGTGCAACGAAAACTCATTGAGTTAAAGAGATGAGTCCTAAAAGCCATGTAACATGTAACACTACCTTGGAGATCAGCGGTCCCAGCCTTTTTGGCACTTGGCCCATAAGATGAAGCAATCTCTCTTGTGACCCTTCATGACAAGAGCTGTGATCAGTTTACAGATTTCCTCTTGGACTGTTTAATTTGATCAATGCTTGAAGGCCTGAATAGACCAAAGTATACAGTGTAACAAAGGAAAAAAAGAAGAAGAAAAGTGATGCAGTGAAATGGACAATGTGCAACCATTCATGTAGACATTATTTGGATTATATATGAGATTTTTAATTGAAATTATGTTAATAGTTGTACCAGATGGCTCTGCTGGTTTCTTATATGTTGATGTGTGCTTGTAGGTATGTCTGTTGGTGTGATAGAGACTGTATAATGCATGTAAGTATGAGCTTTTAGTGTTTGTTCTGTGTGCACCTGTTCAGGGACTGCAGATGGAAAATAGCTAATAGCTCTCAGCATCTCTTTGCAATAGATTTTGGTGCACGGTCCTTGTTGAATAAAAGTTTTTTTTAAAAATAAGAAGAACACTGTGCAACATAATACTTTTGTTCTTATCCTTTCAATTGTCTGACCCCTCTGATTTTTCATTGAACCCCTTGATTTGCCCCAACCCCTCTGATGGGAACCACTGCTCTGGATAAAACTAGGAAATAACTCTTGACTTTGTGGCAGCTTTTGCCATAAAGACGACCTGTAGGTCACAACTCACATGTCCAGTTCCGTGGTGATTTATATGCTAGATGACACATCATGAGCGAAATAAGCAGTCAACATGGCTGAGCATTTCCACCTTCCACTGCAATGTACTAATGACAGTCTGAAAATCACAGATTCAGACATCTAGGATTTCATATATAACAAAACTCAGGAGTTAATACTGTCAACTTGCAGGATGTAGATTTCTGTATCATTATTCTTTATCATTGTTTTTTTTTCCATTTTGAACATGTATGACTGAACTACTCCTGTATTACAACTTGCATTTGTGTTGTGCAGAGTAATTATACAGTGTTTGAGCAGAGCTGTAGGTGAGCTGGTGAATTTGAGCTGCAGTGAATAGTGGTATGGTGGGTGGTAAGACAAGCAGGGACTTCTTCTATGTATGCAATGTTGATGCATAAACATGAGTTTTAAGCGATTTAATCAGTGACCAGAGAGGGACTTTAAGGTTGCTGGTTCCTCTCCCAGCATGCACTGGGACACGGAACAGAAGCCAATGAATTGTTTTGGAGCTCCACCTGCTGGTGATACAATGCACCTACATGCACACTTAGTGATACATTAGTGAGATTAGGCTGATTTCCATTTTTCCACAAAAGAAAGCCATCCCTGCATTCATATAAAATATTTGCGGGGTTGATACCTGAGTATTACTGAGAGTTTTATTAGTTTTTTCAATCACAAACAGACTCAATCTTGTACTGTGGGATCAGTGTTTTAACTGTCTTACCAGTGAATAGGGAGTGTGAGGAGGGTAGTTTTGCTCACCAGGTGTGTGAAATGTTCCATTAAATCCCTCTCCAGTTATTGATTAAACCCCTAAAAATTTATCTGTATGTGCCAAAGTTACATTTTTAGAATATTTTTGCTTTTATGGATTAAAGAATGTAACTTAAAACTGTTGCTTCCTTTAGAATAAACAGATCTATGACACCTATACAAGTACTCTATTGTATATAATGGCAAGTAATTCAGCCATACATGTTCGAACAAGAAACTAATTCTGAAGAGGAATGATACAGAAGGCTCCTCAATGAAAGTTGACAGTACTGGTTCATGAGATTTGTTATATATAAAACCTGAATTCATGTTTTTGAAACTGTTGTTGGCAGATTATAAGATAGAAACACTCTGCCATGGTGTTGACTGCTTAATGTGTCTTCTAGCATATAAAAAAACAGGATATGGATACATTAGTATTTTATTTATTTGAGTTTATTTGTATTGTTTTATTTGTATAATATTTGTTAGGTGAAACCAAACTGAATCTAATTGAATCTTATCTAACGGATAAATCTCATAATGCTAGGAAATGTATGTGACTATGAGGCCAAGATGAACCTTAAATGTCATTATAGCATAGTTTGTAAAACATATAAGGTCACCACAGAGAAATTACACATTTAGGAATCACTAAACAAGGATAAAAACAAAAATCTAAATAGGATTTTATTACATTATCTGAAAAATATTAAACATATTTGATTTGCACTTTTTACAAAGTCAGATCATACAGGATAAAATGTGACCACATTACTTTCATCAACAATACACAACACCAGGACGCTCCTGACTGTTTCTTCATTATAGTCTAGGTATTATCCTGAAATAACTCACACATTTGTTCACTTTTAGTAGCTTTCAGTGCTGTGTCATCTGAGCAGAATAGTCTAATAGAGAGACATTATAGAGACTAGGAGGAAATTCACATGTGAGCTGCTCAACAGGACTCTGGAGCGTTATGTTAGTATTGTTCAGCCAAGTCAGGAAACTAGTCAGGTTAGAGTTGCAGTGGAATCGGTTCATTGTCAAGTCCAGGTAAGTGAGGGAGTGGAAAGCAGCAGGGTCAGGGGAGGCTATGAAGTTGTTGGAAAGGTCGAGGACTTTCAGACTTTTGGGTAATACATCAGGCTGGAGATACGTCAGGGCGTTGGATGAGAGGTCCATCTCCTTTAGTGAGATGAGACCCTTGAAAATGCCTCGAGGAAGAGACTGCAGTCCGTTCAATCTCAAGCTGAGACCGATCAGATATTCAAGACTGTCAAACAGATTAAGGCATTTCCCCTGAGCCCAGATAGACTGCAGGGAGTTGCTGTGAAGATCAAGAGATTGGATATTATTTGGCCCAACTTGACTACTGATCGGGCACCACCTCATTGTGTTTCCCCCGTGGAAGAGATGCTGGAGGCGTTTCAGCTGAGTCATAAACCTGTAGACTCCCCCCAAGTCTGTTAACCTGTTGTCCTGAATGTTCAAATGCATGATGTTACTGGCAAACCGAGTGATACTGTACACCGATGAGGACGTCAACTTATTGTCACCCAGGAGGAGATAATCCAAACTCGGCAGGGATGCAGGAAAGCCTAAATCCTGCACAGAGTTTCCTGTCAGATATAATGCTTTCAGGTTGGGCAGTCCACTAAATGAACCATAGCCCAGTGCACCAATGTGATTGTGAGACAAGTCTAACACTCGCAGGTTTGTCAGAGAGGCAAATGTGTGAGAATAGATTTCCCCAAGCAGGTTGTATGACAGGTTGAGCACTTTCAAATTACCCTCAAGACCTTCAAAGGCGTTTCTGTGTATCTGATTCACTTTGTTTTTTGAAACGTCAATGATTGCGACTTCTTTCAGTGGACTAAAAACACCATGCTTCAATGCAAATATTCTGTTTTTAGACAGATCCAATGAGAGGACTGAACTGTTCCTCAAGCTCTCAAATGTGCTGTGGTCTGGATCAGGGAGGTTACTGAATGAAAATCCTTTGCCCATGTGTCCTGAGAGTTTGAGACGGGAGATCTTTGTCCCCTCAATGGCTCTGAAAAGCTGCTTTATTTTACCCACACTGAGCATGCTGTTGGACAAGTCGAGGGTCTGAAAAGACATTCCTCGGAAAGGATTCCCACATTTCTGCCAGTCGAAGGTGTCAGTAGACATCGCTTTAAGGCCGACAGAGTTCAGGTTCAGGACTGTAAATTGTTTTCCCTGGAAACCAACAAGGTCTGACTCACAAATTTGGTCGATTTGGTTCAGCTTGAGATTCAGTTCTTTCAAATTAGTCATGTTTGCAAAGAACAGTGAAGGCTGGAGACTATTTATCCGGTTACCAAACAGGTCAAGAGTTTGTAAGGATGAAAGTGGTTCCAGGTAATTGTCCTTCAGTACAGACTCGGTCAGCGAGCAGTAATCCAGGTGGAGATTCTGTAAACTGGACAGTCCCTCAAAAGCCTGCGGCTCTAGTTGAAGTCCAACGTTGAAGCCGAGCATCAGCCTCCTCAGACGTCTCTGTCTGCTGAAGGCGTTGTTCCTAATGACGAGCGGCACACGCTGCTGTCCGAGGTCCAGCTCCTGCAGCTCCTCCAGGCCTGACAGGGAGGTAGCATTGATCTCACTGATGCGGTTCATGTGCAGGTGCAGGTGGGTGATGTGAGGAGGGAGAGGAGGAACCCAGCGCAGGTTCTTGCTGCCACAGAAGGCTACTGAGCCCCTTATGAGGCATGATGAACAGCTTGACACCTGCACGCGGAATTTTGAACTGTAAGAGTGGATCTGTTCATTTTCAAGTCACATTATAGACATTTACCACTGAATCCTAACTATCAATAACATGACGTTATCTGTGTGTGTTTCCCTGGTGTGTATCATAATCTGTTTTTGCTTTGCTTTCATCTTTGTTAAATATAAAGTTCTCACAATAAATACAGAAATTTGCTGTCTCCTTAAAACTGACTCTAAACTGTCTAGTTCCTTATGCTGTGAGACATTTAAAACAAATGTTTGAATTATTTGATTTCTGAAATGGAAAAGAAAGAAATTGTTAACTAAATGAAGAACTCACAAATGTTGTGTTTACAGACAAGTACAAAACCATTCTTGGAACAGTCTGTTTATGCAATGTAACCACACTGAAACTACTGTAGGTTCCTTGTCAATTATTTGGTCTATTTTGTCTTACTTATTATCATTTCACTCGAACTGATATTAATTTCCTCTTCACAACCGACAAGGAGGATAAAAAAAAATAGAATATAAAAATACATATAAATTTCATTCATAAAAGAAAAACAACACCAACCCTAATGATAAAAAAATAAAATAAAGGAAGAGAAGGAGCTTTATGTCAGTCATTCATAGGATTTAAACTTATAAGTTGCCTCTAACATGGATATGCACAAGTGGGCTAACCCACGTTTGGTCACAAAATGATTTATCACCTTTACACAAGTGTGCAAGTATCTGGCTTTCATATGCCCAAATGGCCTAATCCTAATCCATGATGACTGGTCCCCAACAACCATGTACTGTTTGTCCACAACGCCCATTGGATGATTACTGTTGAGCACAACTGGTCTAAAATCACATTGTTGGAAGCAGTGTGCAAGCAGAACAAAACTCCCAAAGCTGTGGGGACAGTGAAAAGTGAAAAACGGTCATGTGAATACGTTCTTTCTAGCTCAAGTAGCAGGCATTCCATCCATGCCAAATAATGTTCTTTCCCCTTCAGTGCTTTTAACTGGATAAACAGCATGCATTTTGTCCATGCAGTTTTGTGAGTTAGTCTTTTGACTGTTTAGCCGGTGCATCTGTGAGTTTCCATGCAGGTTGAAATGTACTAAATTATCGGGATTGTAAAAAGAAGGAATCACAAATAGGTTGGCAGTTAAAACCAGAAAAGTCAGTGAAAGTCTGTTGTTATTAGTCTGAATGGAGGCTGTAAGTTAATGACAGTTAGCCTTGGGTACCATAGAATGCCTTTGCTGAATAAATGATGGTGTTATGCCTGGAGAGGAATGATAGCACATGTGTGCATAATGGAAATCCTTGAAATGTTGATATTCACAAATGGTCTAATGCACTAATTTTTGCTGCCTACTCCCTGGTTTTAGTGCATATGGCATTTCTACTGCATCATCGTATCAGGCCCACAAACTCCTAACACACCATGCTAAACTACAAGCATTCTGAACCTGACAGATTTAATGGTAACACAAAGATCCATTTTACGGCCTTATTACAAAACAGCAAAATGTGTGTTAGCCCACTTGTGCAGACTGTCATCCACATGTAAGTAATTCACGGGACTGACAGTGGCACTAATGTACATCCCATACAGTTAAAGCAAACTCATAAATAAGTTTAATCTGATTTAGAATAAATACAGAAATTGGGATTATATCATGTTTACATACCTGTAGGAGAACACACAGGGCCACTACCTGAAGGCTCAACGCCCACATCCTCACACTGCTTGAAGAAATCCAACAAATCTTCTTTTCCTTGATAAATTAATGATCTCGTCTCGGCAAAGTAAAGCTCTGCCGAGGTTTCCTCTCGCAGCGTTTTTATCTGTTTGTGTCACTTGCGTCACCGTTACATTGACCCTGCAGCATAAACATGGTGCTGAGTGGGATTTCCCTTTTTTTTTTTTGGCAGAGTCCAGATTTACATGAGGAAGGGAAGTACCTTTGCATGTTTGCTGTCCTTCGTTGCTATGTTTGGTTGCACAACTGGCTGTTTTCAAAAATCTGCTGTTGCAAGGGTTGTGCTGTTTTACCTGTTTAAAAGCTATAATCAAAAATACACACTTTAGTGCAAAGTTTCAATCATAACAATGTTTTAGAGACTTCCATGTAGCTTTGCAAATCAAAATACATCTGATAGTTGGCATTGAAATGTTTAAATCAGTCCAGTCAATCGTCATTTGCGTTCAGCTTATGGTAGAAACTGATATTTACTGTATAAAAATCTATATATGTTTTTAGAAACTCAAAAGGATCACACCAGTGTTACAAAAACACACACAACTGTTATTCAGCTAATGTGTTATGATAAGAAACAAATAAAATCTTTCCTTAAAATCGATTGATTTTGTATTGGATTAGCATTCTTTTTCTATGATTATCCATCCCTCCGTTATCTATACACCGCTTTATCCTCTACATGGTCGTGGGGGGGCTGGAGTCTATCCCAGCTGACTTAGGGTGAAGGCAGGGGACACCCTGGACAGGTCGCCAGTCTATCACAGGACCACACAGAGACACAGACAACCTAACACACTCACACCCACACCTACGGACAATTTAGAACAGGGATGGGCAACTCCGGTCCTCGAGGGACCCTATCCAGCATGTTTTAGATGTTTCCTTCTTCCAACACACCTGATTCAAATGATCAGGATCGTTATCAGGCTTCTGCAGAGCTTGATGATGAGCTGATCATTTGAATCAGGTGTGTTGGAAGAGGGACACATCTAAAACATGCAGGATAGTGGCCCTCGAGGACTGGAGTTGCCCATTCCTGATTTATCATCAATTAACCTCAGCATGTTTTTGGACTGTGGGAGGAAGACGGAGTACCTGGTGAAAATACACTCTGCACAGGGAGAACATGCAAACCCCACACGGACGGATCTCAGGCCGGAAATCAAACCCAGGACCTTGATCAGTAATTCTGTTCTTTTTCAAGTGATGAAATTAGATGTGAAATTCACTTATGTACTGAACATATGTGGACACAGCTTCAAGAGGAAACTGTTTTAGTCATGTTCTGTTCTGACTTTGATTTTCATTTCCTGTCATGCTAACACTCTGTACATTATTTCAATGAGTTGTATATGTTTTCTCAATTTCCTGAAAAGGCTCTTCCTCTTTCACATATTAGGACATCGCTGGTTTCGCCATGATACGCTGAGTAAGTCTTTAATTGTTGACACTCAGTTTGGGAGTTTTGGTGCAGGTGTATCTCAGATGAGTCAGGTATAGATTCAACTTGTCACTCATGAAAACTCAGTATGAGCTAACTTCCAATACTTTAGCCAAACAATCAGTGACAGAGTGTGTGTGTGTGTGTGTGTGTGTGTGTGTGTGTGTGTGTGTGTGTGTGTGTGTGATGTTTGCGTGTAGTTTAATCACACAGGGCTGGTGAATGTCTCAACCTCTGGAGAAT
>OMNN01084686.1:0-25611 GCA_900302755.1 Chromis chromis
ATGTTTTTTTTTTCTTTTCAAATAATGGCAAATATCTGTAAAATTATTATATTTTTTGCTGATTTAAGTACATTAAAATTGTTTAATTTTATACTCAAATGTAGTGAATGAGCAAATTGCCATTTATAAAAATACAGATTTTTGGTGAGCACATTATTTGCAATTTTAATTTATTTTTTTCAATTTTCAATTTTCTTTTACAGTTAACATGTAAAGTAATACTTTTTCTGTGATTGCACTTGATATTATGTGTAATTTTACAAAACAGGGAAAATCTATATCTATCTCTATAACAGTTACATTAATTTACCGTTTTGCAGTCTTTCACATGAATAATTTTTCTTTCAAATAACAGTAAATATCTGTAAAGTCATGTTTAGATTTTTTTTTTGGCTGATTTAAATACAGTGAAAATTCTGTAATATTATGGTCAAATGTAGAAGAACAAATTACCATTTATAAATATTCACATTTTTGATGTGGACATTATTTACAGTTTTGATCTGTTATTTTTAGGGTTAACATGTAAATATATGCTTTTTTTTCTTGCATTTTTACTAGATATTATCTATAATTTAACAAAACAGGAAAATATAAAATAAAAGTGAATTGTTAAAAAAAAGGACAGTTAAAAACCTTTTGTACAGTGCATCTTTAAAATGCAATATTGTGAACAAAAATAGCCCTTATAATCCAGTCTCTGTCTTATAATACCAGCTATGTGGCATTGCAGTACAAACCAAACACACCCTGGCTGCTTCCATTAACGAGCATCCTGGCATTAATAAGCAGCTCGCTCCGGTCATGTCAGGTCAGGTCATCCTTTCTGTATAGTTCATTGCCTTGGGTGCCTGGAACTGCCTGGCGTGTACTTCTCTGGTCCAAAACTCTTTGAAGATATTTTGGAAGCTTGAGTTTCCCGACTAGTGCCAGTGCTTTAACACCGATGATTACAAGAGAGCAGTAAATTTGGCTCCAGTACTGTCTCTGCTCAGTGAGGAAGACCAGGCAGAAGAGCAGTGTTTTTTTTTTTTAAAGAGCTAAATGTGAGGAATAATTTAAAAAAAACAACACAATTACTGCAAATCAGATAAAAAAGATCCAGTGTTTGTACATGATAAAACCCAACTATGGCTCGTTACGCTGTCCGGAATATGAGTTTTATCTTCCACCGCATGTGAACCGGGTCTCCTCTTTGTGCAACAGTTTGTGATCGGGATTGTTGCAATATGGTGCGGTTGTGTTCCTCTCCAAACACTTGCAGGACTGCTAAATGACTGGCAGATGCTCTGTTGACCAAACTAGTTTGAGCAGTTCGAGCTGAATTGACCTATAGCATCTGCTTCCTCTGCCAAAGATTCAAATTTGATCAAACATAATGAACAGCAGATTTGATGAAGCACGGCCCCGGCACTTGTTCAGAAGCCAAGATCGGTTGGCCATTGTGCCCAGATGATATTTAGAAATCTGGCAATATAATTGAGACTTTTTTCTTTTTCTCTTGTAGCATCTCTGCACAGTTTGACAAAAAAGGGACATTTTTTACTCAGCATGTTTTTGTTTGTGTGATCTTTTTTTAAATATTAATTTTCAAATCAGTGTTTTTAAAAAATATGTGGACATGTGATTGACAACCTTAATATAATTTTTAAAAAAAGGTCCTTTTAATTCCAGTATCTACCTAATTTGCATAGTAAACACAGTACTACTAATGAATCCTTTTTAATTTTACCTCATTATTCAAGACCACAACCTGCCATAGACACCTCAATTACAAAAGCGCTCATCAGTTTTATGATTGCATGTGAAATTTAATTATAAATCATGTAAATATAGTTTGCATCACAATAAGAATGTGCGTTACAGCAGGAGAAACATGACTGCTTTTAATTTGTGCAGTGGGATTTAACCTTCAGGTGTGTTGAGCGGGAAAAACAAAAAAACACCGGCCGAGAGAAAGTGGCGAAAGATGGATCGATGCACCGGCTAAAGAGGCAGAGAAGGAGAGCAAAATGTGCACGGTGGGGGGGTGGTGGTGGAAGGAAAAGGTGACGAGGCGAGGCAGTCATCAAAATGCTAATGTTGTATGGGATATTTACTGCAGAGTGTTAATGCAGTTTAAAACAGGCTCTTTGTCCTGCAGCCCATCACCGAGCCCCTGTTGGGCCCTAATAAATCAGCCATTAAAAGCTGATGTGACCTGAATAGCTCCTCATACAGCCGCTCTAGCACCAGTGTGGGAACCAGACAACAGCTGAAAAATTTATGAAGATGCCACTTAATAATGGCCGACCCAGAAGAGACCAAAATAAAGAGTTTGTGTGTGTGAAAGTAGCACTTCTGATGCAGAAAAATCTCTTAATTGTGACTTAAAGGCACGTTAAGGCTCCTCCTGCCGGACTTTTTAATTATTCTCCCTATTTTACAAGTGGTTCCTAACCTGTTTCTTCTCTTTCTGTTTCTTTCCCCAGGATGCTTTTACTACCTGGGATGTGATATACAGGAATTTGCAAGAAAACTCCTTCTCACGTCGGTAAAGGTAAAGTAGAATTTTTATTTCCGACGGCATCACACCTGATAAATAGTCCCCAGATTATACATACAACACGTTCCACCCGGTAATGAAGAGCGTTCATGTGTGCCAATCGGGCTTGTTCATTGGATGTTTATGAAGATGATTCACGATAGGTGCTCATCTTCATATGCAAATCTGCGGGACACCACTGGTAGGCCTTTAATTTCTGCCGCCAGCGACAAGGAGAGTTTTTTTCTCTTTCGTTTTTGGGTCGGTAACCATCCACCGAGCGTGTTTGGATTTCATTCCCTGATGCAAATGATGTTTTTTTTTGTGTGTAATCATGCAAAAGCGCAGCTGCCTTCCATTTCTCTCTGCCTCGAGTTGCGCCGCTCCTCCGCCGCCGCCACCCTCTTAAAGCGTCAAAACCTCCGCCGCCGTCTCGTCTGTTTGTCATTGTTGTCTTCCGCAACCCTTTCGTGTTTGCTCTCTGCTTCTTGTACTTATCTTCTTTTTTCCACGCTCGCTTGTCAAGCCCAGCCAAAGCTCTCCTCCTCCTCCACCACCACCACCACCACCTCCTCCTCCAACAAACCCTCTCCACACCGAATGGAACCACTAGCCTCGGCTCCCTCCTGCGGTGAGCCTGGATTGAATTCAATTAGGGAGATTGTTTGCCCTCCAGAGTTTACTGGTGGGCTCTGTGGATGATAGCTTCGCCTGCCGACTTCCCCCCTCACTCACCTCCACACAAACATCCCTTTCCTACATCCATCTACCCTGTTTCCCCTTCATCTGACACCATGCAGCCGCCCCACCCTCACTATTTTCCTAACAACTTCCTTGCGGCAGTGCATTTTTTTGCCTCTCGAGCCCCTCTTGATGTTCTTTTTCAACAAGATCAAGGCTTAAGGTGAATGTGTCACGTCACCTTTTTTCTTGATAAGGCCTCGTATTCTCCAGCTTCATCTACATTCCAGGCTAATCCCATTTTTTAGAATTAGTTTGCCCGTTTGCTCGCATATCCCGCACGGAAAGAGAAGGACGGTAAATGTTGCTGACACAGGAGGATCGGTCACATTAGTTGTAAGGTGAAAATAGAATTGTGCTGTCATTTGAATAACATTGAGAGCAGCAGGTGGCGGCTGTGCGTGCTGCCGCCGCTGCTGCCTTGTGATTTTTCAGATATGAAAGGGGGAATCTGGTACAGACATAATGACCTTGGTCCTCGTTTCTGTGTAGGAACACGTTTTCGGTGACTCGCCCTGCAACCCGCTGCTTTCCTTCAGACGTCACGCTGTGTGACCGTGTTCTGGTGCTTCTCAGAAATCAGATACTGTATTAGTGCTGAAAGATGTCAAATGCATTAAAAGCCAGGGATCGGTTTGATGGTAAATATCCTAACGCACTCCGGCGTGGAATTAGGACCTTCATTTGATGTACCTTCTTTTGCCTAATTTGTGGTCACTTTGGATTAAGTCCAATCTACATCAGTTTTTGGGCAAAGGACTGAAAAAATTATACTGATGTACAAGCACAGTATTTAATAATTTAACAGATTCTTCAGTTTTAGGCAGAATGATATTATATGTTGAAGTCCTTCTCTGGTTGGTGATTTAACCCCTAAAAACATACTTAAAAGTTGAGTCATTCCATCTCAAATCATCAAATTTTTAGGACAATTTCTGCTCTGATTTGCCGGAATTTTGAACTATCGATATTTATGAGGATATTTGTGAAAAAAAAATAAAATAAAAAATAGTTTAACGTATCAAATACTTTCCGAGATAAGAATCTTTATAAAATTCCCCACTGACCCACTTTTAGCTAATTTTTTTGCGCATTGAAATTTGAGGCAGTTTGAAAGACAACATCTGAGGAACTATTAAAGATTAAAGCATGAAATTGTCAGTTATTTCTCATCGTGTCACTCATTCAGAATCTGTAATGTTGGACGAGTAGATCAAATAATCTTTAATTATGGATGAGTTGAAATAGGAGAAAATCATGAAAAGTCATGAAAAGTCCCTCCTTTGAGCTCACATTAACAAAAACATTGATAAAGTCAACGAGTGGTATTTTCTAAAACCATATGTAGCTGCATGTCACAATATCATGAAACTAAACATATAGAAAACTTTTTAAGATGAAATACTTGGTCACAAAATTGAAAAAGAAGTTATTTTCAATGAGCTTCCATAACCGATTGAGCAGGTTTGACAAGTTGTACCACAAACACAAACATATTGGTAGGAGTTCTGGAGTTTTAACATGATCCAGGCTTTTATAAAAACTACTACACTTGATATATGAATCTAAAATTTAATGGATACAATTTTAAATATCCATAGTTGATAATAAAATAGTTTCAAGCAAAGCAGAGATGGTCGAGCAGAAGGCCAGTGATCATTTGAGATATAAAATAAAGTAGTGTCCTCTAGAATCTACAGATCTATGAAGTCGCTGTCTCTTTCTCCAAAGCACACCAGCTTTGACTCTGCTTAGACACTGTAAAACAGCCATATATGTTGCTGGAACCAATATGAAGGAGAATAATGATAGTGAAAGCCTCGTTCCTTTGGTTTGTTACATATTAAATCCCAGAAATATGAGTTCATAACTGCTTATTCATTCATGGTCCGTCTTCCAGCGTATAAAAACCTCATACGAACGCGTTAACCAGGCAAAACACTTGATTTCCATCAGATTAGGGCTTTGATTTGTGGATATCTAGAGGCTGCTTTGACTATAAAACTCCTCTCCAGTCACCTACAAAGCTTTGCATACCCAGCACGGTTTCCCAAAGCACCAGCCATTCAGGTTAGCCTGACCATAATGGCCAGTGATGACTGTGCCCCGGCCAAGTTTTGGTTCTGTTATCTTAAAGCCCTGCCGTTTGTTTTCATAGTGTGGTCCTGCCCGGACTTCTCCAAACGATGCAAAGCAGGTCGTTTGAATGAAAAGGCAGCGAGATGGTTTTGGCCGGTGTCAGCAGTGTTCTTGAATTTGAATTCTCTCCAGAGGTAGTTGACTTTGCACGTCTTTGTTGTCGCGTCCTGTTACTTGGGCAACTACGGCCCGGCCGAAAGCAGGGCCGGCTCGAGGATACCGAGCAGAGCATCGAAACCCTCTAAATGACCAAATTATTTAAAAGGCACACATTGCTTCGTGTAGTGCACGGCTGATAATGACAAATTTGTTGACCCTCTGTGCAAATTGCTGTTGTCTTGACAACAGCAACCTGCTGGAAATGTATTTGCTCAGACGTGTTTGTGGACGTTTTGTCCCAATAGGCGGGCAGCTGATGTGAGAACGCTCCTGCAGCTGTATGAAAATGTCAGTTAGTCATCTCATTATGTTCATGTGGCACACTTGCCAAATTGCCTGATTACTATTGATTTTAACCTCCACAGCTATAGCAAATTCACATATATTACTTTATTTGCTGTTAGAATCATTTGAATCTTTTTTTTTTTTACCCATTTGTGCTTGGCTGCCTCTTTTTAAATAGAATAAAGGCGGATTTGCACAACAGAACTTTACACAGGGACACTTGTTTTCATTTGTTCTGAACTTAAAGCAGCTGTAACTTTAATTATGCAGTGTTGTTATGGTTGTAGGCGACATATTTATGCGTGTTTTTTGGTCATGCTCCATCACCGTGACCGGTGTGTACGTCAGTGTGCACGTACTTAATGTGCCTAATGTGGTGTTTGCTGAGACAGTGTGCGCGTCCACCGCCTCCACCTTTTCTAATACAATATTCATCTAATATTCCGGTGCATTATCCTGATAAATGCATGCATCTATACAGGGAATATAAAAATACCAATCAGAGATAAGAGATTCTTGCTTTGACACAGTGTTACTAATCAATATGGCAGGCATAGCTGATTTAAAAGTTAGGAAGTGAAAGGAATGTGTCAAAATTTTAAGAAATAAGCCTACCATCCATTAAATATGAAGTTTCTATATGCAGCTTCAGCTAGTTTATGACTGCACAAGTGTAAGACATGCAATTTGTGGTTTTAGTGTATGAAGGCTACTGGTTGCCCGCTCAGACTCAGGCCTCGACCCAGTGCAGTAAATATCCAGCATATAATCCACCTAAAAACAACAATGTGTTGTTTTTACATTTGGGATTTGGTGCAGATTAAACCAGGCTCCAAGAAACTTGTAGATTAGTGAGTTTTAGCAGAGCTGATGAGCAGATTCTGTTTTTTGTGGACAGAGCCAGGCTAGCTGTTTGATTTTATTACTTCTCTTGCTAGATTAACCACATGCTGGCTGGAGTTTCATTTTTTAAAGCTTCTGGCCGATTTACCCCCATTTCACCCCTCCAACAGTCTGGGATTGTGGTCTGAACTGATGTTTGGCCAGATTATTAGATAATGTAGATATTGTGTACGACTACTATTTCTCCATCGATTAGTCTATCGGGTAATTTAGCAATTAATTAACCTAAACAATAAATTTTCCGCCAAAAAAGCAAAATGACCGTTCAATTTAAGTTCATATTTATTTTGACAAACTGTATGTCATTGTATGAAGCAGCACAGTACAAAGGTTTACATATTGAAATGCAAACATGAACAGTTTTTTGGTTGAAATTTGATGAAAAAACAGCTGAATTCCCTGCACAGCCGCTGTATTGAACATGTGTGTTTGGTGTCATGTTTGTAAAAGCAGGATTTTAGCAGTGCATGTAATTTTAATAAACGCGGGTCTATCAATATTTCATAGTCATTTCATTATCTTACAGCAGAAACTGAAAAATATGTCAATGAGAACAGCTTTATTGGGAATTTGGCTGCATTAAAGTTTGATATATGTGAGCACAAGGAGTAGGAGAGAAGCAAACAGATGAATAAGTTCTGTGTGTTCATGCACTGTGCTATACAGCTCTGTTATGCCATTTAAACTCTACATAGCAATCAAACAGCCTTTTCATTTTGTGAAGCCTTGGGATTTTGGTAAACTTGTCCGACTTTCCTGATGCCGTCGCCTCTGACCAACGACTTGAGCCGAAAACAACTGACGTCATGACACAACAGCTATGTAGCGATGATGAATAACAGCATTTGCTACAATAAACTGAATTAAAAATGATAAAGATAAGCCATTACTGATGCCACAGTGGGTAAAGTTGCAGTGTTACAGTGCAAACGTGTGGGAGCATCAATAGAAAAGTAAAAAAAAGATAAAACTAAAAAATAAACACAAATACTGAGATAATCAGATAAATCAGAAAAATAACAATATTTTACTTATCTAAAATATTGCAAAGCGTAGAAATACTAATAAAGAAATACTAATATTGATGTAGATACAAATTGTATATACACCGATCAGCCACAACATTATGACCACTGACAGGTGAAGTGAATAACATTGATCACTGGTACTATGTGGTGTTCTGCTGGAAAACCTTAGATTTTAACATCCATGTTGATGAGACTTAGACACCCAAATAAACATTGTCCCAGAACAAGCACACTCCCTCATGCAAATGGAAATCCCAAATGTCACTGGTCTACCCCCGCAGGAAAATGCAGCCTACCACATGGCAAAAACATCAAACAATCAGGAACATCTTGAAGAACATGACAATCGCCAAAGATGTTGATTTGACCTCCAAACTTCCTAGACCCCATTCTGATCAAGCATCAACAGGATGCAGTGGAACAAGTTTGATTGACAGAGGCCCCACTGCACAAGCCAGAGTACCCAACGGATCCACTGCCAAACGTCCTGGTGCCAGACCCCATAGGACAACCTGAGAGGTCCTCTTGTCCATGCCCAATGGTTCAGAGCATTTTTGACCACATAAGGGGGACCAACATAATATTAGGCAGGTGGTCATAATGTTATACCTGATCAGTGTATATTGCACTGATTGTTATCTATATTAAAGTAGAAAAATACTGATATTGCACAGATTCTTGTATATGTAGAACAAATTATTTTGTACAGAGTTTTTAAATGTACAAAATATTCATAATGCACAGGTGTCAGTGTGCTGATGTTGCGCTAAAATGTAGTAGGACAGCTTTTCGGTTCGTGATGCTGGTTGATATTGTATGTTTAGTGTCGACCTTATAGATTATACCGACTAATTGTGGCAGCTCTAGTAATGCGAGTTTACAGATCAAGACTGAAACCTCCCAAACTGCAAACAGATAAATTTGAGCTGCCCGGAGTTAAAATCAAGATCATTGAGGCTCATGTTAACTTCAGATGTTTAAATCTCCTCATTTAAATCTCACCTCCAGTTTTTGCTGAAGAACAAACAAACCACAATGGCCACATCTTCCTTCTCCATTCAAAGCATCATCACAATCTGCATTTTTGAGATGACTCTCTCTGATGCAATGATCTTAATGATATCCTGTAGTATGTGATGCACTGGTATTTCCCAGTCTTGTAGCACATCTGAGATTAGAGAGGAGAATATCTGAAGTTCCTCCATATGTGCATGATGCAACCTGATTTCAAAATCTGTCCGGAATGTTAAAACTCCTGTAGTCCGGCTTTAGCAGAGTGTGTGTCTCTGCCCTTCTCATCTCGCTTTCCAAGACGGTGAATAAACACGATTCCCAAACTCTTCGCTTTTTGTAACTATTTTTTCCCCTCTCTTCCAATATATTGCCTGTGACAGCCCACCTCCTCTGTCTCACAGGTGACCCCTCTGAAGTCTTGGCAGAGGAGGACGGTGAATTTGGACTATTTCAGGACGGTAAGGGGTTACCGGGATGTTAGCGAAAGTGTCCTGTCATGCGCCTGGCTGCTCTCCTGATACCTGCCCTGACAGTTTTTGGTGTCTTAATAAAACAACACCCTTGACGGTGAACTCGGCACAGCAGCTCGGTGGTTTCTCTCCATCATCTTCTGCCGGCTACATCTCCTCCTCGCTGTGGCCATTCATGCTAATGCAAATGAACAGGGCGATGTGTTGTTGGCGATTAGATCCAAGCACCTCCGGGGGGTTCTGATCTGAAATCATCTGACATGACAGAGGAATCCAAAGACACTGATGTTAGTTCAAGGGATATGGTGAGCGGATGCTGCAGTCAGTATTTTCTGGCTCAGATGCATGTAATTGAGAGAGATGCTGACTAACTTGAAGGTTTTTTTTTTCCCGGAGTCTCGTGAACTCGAGCTGCACCCCGTCCAAAACCCAGCAAGGTGTGCGGGTCCTAATCAGCTCTGTTTGATGTCTAAGGCAGCAGGGCTTTACGGTGGAGCCAAGATCTCTCAGGACATTAAGGGGGGAGAGGGAGGCGAGGGAGGAGATTACTGCTGCTTCTTTTTATAGAGGATCACTCCATCTTGTCCTTTTTAGCTCACTCATTAGTTCTCGCTTTCCCCCCGGAGGGCGATTCTCTCCGTTCTGTCTCTCACCAGGACCGAGGCCACTTCTCTCACTTTGGCAAGACCCCTGTCTGGCGATCAGTTAACCAAATATGATTCCCCGAGCCTTTATCGGAAAGTGTGGTCAGAGCTGTTTTGGCAGGTATTTGTAGTGGGGGAGAAGGGAAAAAAACCCAGGAGAGGTGAGGGAGACAGATGAATAATGATTGCACACACTTCCCCCTTTGTTGGCAGTGGAGGCTGTGGAGCCCATGACATGCCTTTTTCTTCATTTTATTCCCTCCATTTCCCTCCCTCCCTTCAGCTAGTACCTGTGAAATCAGACATCCTTCTGCGCCCGTCAAAAAATAACCAACACTCTGACACTCTGCAACTGGCTGTCAGGGGAGTTCGGCGGCTGACAACCGGCGCACACGCTGAGGTAATCAGAAGTTGTCAAATGTGAAGTGTCCTCTGCTAGGACTGAGTCTCCTCCTTGGTCCAGAACTGGAACCTTGGCTGCAGCGTTACGTGCTGCTAATGGCCTCTTTATCAACACGGATCATTAAATAACGGCCCGCGACTGCGCATTTGGCAGTGGAATTGTTGTTTAGCCGAGGAAAACGCAGCAAGATAATAGGAGCCTCTTGTTGCCGCCGTCGGCCTACTAGCCAGTTGTGTGATGGAGCGTTTCGTGCACTTTCACGACCTCTCGTGATTATACATCATTTTCAAGTACGCCGGATGCTGTCCCGCTTTTTTTTTTAAACACATTCCCAAGTGGTTTATGAAAATTTAATTTGCATATTTGTTCTCCATATGCATCGTCTGCCTCTGTGAGAGGAAGCACCTGTCTTATAAAAACACAACCAGAGAAATTATTGATTTGCATCTGTTTACCTGGGATGAAGCCGAGCCGCCTCCCTCCTGTCAGCTCCCTCCTGTAGGCGACACGACGGGATCCCAAAGGTGCCATCGAGCTCGTCTGTCCCTTTTTTTTCATTTTTTTATTTTTTTAACGGTGGCTCTAAACCCTGCACAGGGGCTGCAATCTGTTTCTGCCCTCTCTTGAAATTTATTTACAGCCCCAGCTCTGCAATAAAGGCCAAAATTTATGACTTACTTTTTAATTAGAAATAATGTCTTGTAGAGTTTAAGTGATGGATGGTTTAATCAATATATAGACTGTGGCTGGGCCTATGATGAACGCCGCTATTGACAGTGTGCAGAGTAGCCTAACTTAACACTTTGTCTTTCAAAGAAATATGTAGTGTTTTGTTTGGTGATGGAAGCCGAACACCGGCCCCTTATTTTCTCTTTACTGTCTCTTGCGACTCTGTCAACACTTCTCCCTGCAATGTTTTCCGCACGACGAATCAACCTCCCCTGTCACACTGTATTTAGGTAATTATTTTACCCCACTGAAACCCCATTGTGTTGCTAGTGCCACATTTGCTCGGGTTTAAATAAAATAAGAGCTGAAGGTGGGTTCTGGTGAATGGAAACTGACAAGCTGGGAGGAATGCAATTCTCAAAAAAAAAAGGTAGAGATTTTTTAATGGGTAAAGTGATTTCCTCTTTTTTTTCCGTCTCAGGTTCAGAGAAAAGAGAGCACAGGAAAGGATTTTCAAGTAGAATAATTAAATAGGAATCAAGTCAATGGGATTTGTTTCCTGGCGCTGTGGATAATTGCGTAATATACACCGGGGATGGAATTGTGGTACTTGACAACTGAAGTTCAATTTTGTCACTTGTGGCTTATTGTGAAGTGCTCAGGCTTGTGCCGCGTAGTTTTTCGAACGCTGAGCAGACACGGGTGGTGAAGACTTCACAGCATGTACAAGTGTTAAAATGAGCTGTGATTCTACACAAGATGGCAACTAAGGATCGATTTTATGGTCAGGAAATGTCAGGAAATTGTGAAAAATAATGACATAATAATGAGAGAAGCTAATTTTCACACATTGCTTATTGGACACAAGTGTCTATTGAGCAATTTTTGTTCCTGGGCCCCGGTGTCTTTTTTCAGTTGTTTCCAATAAAGACTTGTGTTGCTCCAATTGCTTCTAGTTGAACAATTCTGTACTTTTTAGAAGGGTGCTGCTGCTGCTCCAGTTCAGTCAACCAATCTTACGTATCATACAAAGGTGGCTAGAGCGGTGATATGTTGTCGGGATATTGCAGGTTTTGATGAAGTGCTGAGATGAAGCGGACTCCAGCACACTGGCAGATCTAAAAACACTATTTGAACACCGTTAGAAACCGGAACTAGCAAATGTCCAGCTGAGTGAATTGTATTTCTAATGATAAACAAATCCTTTAAACATATTTCAGCTCTAATTTGACATTTCTACCATTATGGCTCAAAATGCACCTTCGATGGGTGATGACGCCAACTAAGTCTTCACAAAATGGATTCCTATAATATCTTTGCCATTCATAGTTGCTCTTTTTCAGCCAACCAATCATATATGACATGGGGCGGGACCTGTCGCAATGGTAACCCAGAAAATAGAGAAAAGGCTTCAAACATATCGTGAAAGGGTCGTATTTTATGACAAAACTCGACATACTTTTTTAACCCTAACCAAGTAATTTTGGTGCCTAACCTTAATCAGGTTTCTAACATGTAAAAGTTTTCTAACAAAATGTGCAAGCATATGGTTTTTGTGCCAAAACTCAAGCAGTGATCTTGTGAAACCCGAAAGGAAACGACAACAAAAAATGAAGCTTAATTCTAAGACTGATGGTCTCTCGTCCATCATGGGATACAAAATCTGGTCTTTTGGGTCACAGTCCAGTTGCTGTTTTACGTTTATTTCTACAAACAAAATTATGTTCCTTTCAAAGCATATTTGAGAATGCAGTTTAGCTGTATAAGAATGTCATTTTGTGGAGACTGGGTTGGACTATGCTCGACTGACATCTGTGTATTTTCCTGTTTTTATGACCATTTGATAAACACAAATGTCTGTAATGCCTGAGTAAAGGGGAGCTAGAAAACGTTGCTAGGAAGAAGTACATCTTGAATGGGCTGCTTAGCCAGCTGCCATTGCGACTCCACCCTGGGTGGACAGATGGACACTTGAGTAAATGAAGCTCTAATCAATCAAAATGGTAAAAATTTCTTATTGTCAATTTTTATCATTTTGGCGCCGGTGGTTTTCCTTTAGTGCTGGCTAAAACCTCTTTGAAGGGTGCCAAAAATTATATATGCAGGAAAAATCCTGGATGATAAAATATTTTAAAGGACCTATAAGAAGGATTTAAAGATTCTGGACTTTGGCGACCCCTGCTGGTTGTGTCAAAATGCCTTTGTGGTGCAAAGTGCGCAAAACAAATGAAACAAAACAAAGTGTAGTGGTTTGCACTGGGATTTTCTCTTTTCTCAACAAACTTTAAATTTTAATAAATACCAGTATGTACCAGATAATCAGAACTGTGCTCACAAAGGCTTAAACTGTAGAAGTTTCCATGTAAATATGAACTCAACTTCCAAAACCTTTACATGTGGGACAGGTTCAAGTTAATAAAGTTAATAATTACTAACTCTAAGACACAGTAACAGAATATGAGTTTCATTCAAGCCACAGAATTTTTCTGTTTCCTTCACTGTCACTGATTAATAATTGCAACCTGATACCTGTCTGTAGACCACCTACCTAAAAGAGAGCACTAATAGACGGGATAATCTTATCCATATACACCATCATCATATCACCTGTCCTTGAAGGCAGCCCACAATACCTTTCTTTCTCATTGATTAGTGTTGCATTCACTGCCCAGGGCAGGTAGAGGCCTTAATAATGGCTTTATGCTTTGTTTTCATGCTCTCTGGAATAGAATGACATGGATCCCATGCTTACGAGTCCCTCTAGTCAATGGTTAACTGTTCTGCGGTGATTCAAAGCATCCGGACTCTGTCGCAACTGACCGCTCTCCTGTAGATTTTGACCTGGGTATGTTTTCTCCCCCCCACCCCAAAGCCCGCCAGCCTAATTTCTGCTCTTTTCTTCCATTCCCTCATTGTGCTGGCACGTATTAGCTTATCTGGCTCCTTTGTGAAACATAAGCTTGTAGATAAGTAGTATATTGGGGCCGGGTTACTCATGTCTGTCTTGTTCATTCCTCAGAATCCTCTAATTCCCCCCAGAAACCTATTTCCCAGACTGCAGGTGGCCCGTGTTGTAACACAGAGGGCACGTCAGATCTCTGCAAAGCAAACATAGACGTTTAGTCACCACGCCTCTTTTGTATTCCCTATGAGCGGCGGTAATGCCCCAGTATGCGTGTGCGCCGCGAGTGCACACATGACTAATCTCGGAGGCAGTGTAAAAACATGCCACTGATAGGTACGCAGCTTTACCGAGATTAACCACGAAGCCAGGAATTATTCATTTGTTGTGTTTGCCCCCTTTTTTCCCTCCCGGTTGACTGACAAATGGCATGCAGAAAATAGTCAGAATCCTGTGGGATTCTTTAGGAGTGGTTACCTTTAAGTCCACAGGTGTTTGCATTCGTGAACACCTTGAAAGTACGTAGCCTCCAGCGGCCTTCGGGGCGTCTTTCTCAAAGCATGACCCAGTTCTTGCAAATTCCACATGTTAAGGAAGGAACTTACAAACCTGAGCAAGAGCAACGCCCCGAGACACCAAGCGGTCCTGGTGGCTGGTCGGGGTCACCGCCGACCATGATCTCTGTGCTGGGCAGTTAATTAGGAATTAGAACATGGCACGACCCCCAGGATGTTCGAATAATGAACACCTGGAAATGTTGAGAGGCTTGTGCACAAGTCGTTGCATTAAGACTTTTGAACTCCTGTGGCCTTTATAATTGTGCTGCAGCATTTCTTTACAGCTCTTCTCCATTAAAGTGTAATTTTTTAGATTCATTTTGAACAATTTAAGGGCACAAGGTAACATTTTTTAGCTGGTGATTCTAATTTGACATACTGTATAATCTATGCTTGGAGATACATTGAAATTTGATTATTTTTAAGTTTACCTGATTGTTTAGCAGCAAAACCTAATTTCATCAAGCAATTTATTGAATTGAAAGCAAGTGTACAGCTCTCTTGTTTGCTGTAGACCTTGAAAAGCCTTTTCTATTACCATTTTTTCACTTCGCCGCCAACATAAAATCAAGCAAAAGATACATTTTTGTGACTGGAAGTAATGCAAGTAAAGGAGAGAGAGAGAATATATTCTGCAGAGATACACCCTGTTTCAAACACATTTTTACCATAAAGGTGTCATTTTTTAGGTTAATTTTGAACAATTTAAGGACACAAGGTCTATTTTTTTAGCTGGTGATTCTTATTTGGCTTGTAATCTTTTATATTATACAGTTGGAGAGTACATTGAAATTAATTATGAGTTAAACTGCAAATTTTTTATGATTCTTTAAGGTTTGCGTGATTGTTTAGCAGCAAGACTTAATTTTATCAAGCAGTTTATTGAACTAAAAACAAATGGACAGCTCTGTTGATTACTGCAGAACCTATTTTATTAACTTATTTCACTGTGCCACCTTTATAAAATCAAGATAAAGATACAATTCTGGAAAGTGTAATGCAAGTATTGAATATATTTTGCAGAGATACACCCTGTCGCACTTGTTGTTAGGGCTTTTTTTTAACATAGCTTTTTAGTAGGTGGTGATTCTTATTTGACATATAATCTTTTATATAATACAGTTGGACATGCATTTAAATGTATTTATCATGGATTAAACAGCAGATTTTGATGATTCTTGTACATTTACCTGATTAGTTAGCAGCAAAACTTAATTTTACCATGCAATTTGTCGAACTAAAAAGCTCTATTGTTTGCCATAGACCTTGAAAAGTATTTTCTATTACCTTGTGTCACTGTGCCGCCTTCATAAAATCAAGATAAAGATACAATTCTGGAAAGTGTGACTGGAAGTAATGCAAGTATTGAAAAAGAGAATATATTTAGCAGAGATACACCCTGTTGCACATGTTGCTTGGGCACTTTAAAGCACAGTGAAATCTGCGTTGTGGGGTTGTAACTGGTATTCTATTTGTCCGTGCAAAACAACGCTGTTTGTGTATTCAGCAAGGAATGCGGCACAGGTGGATCGGTTTTTGGTTTCACAGCTAAAAATACAGATCCTAAAAATTACATGTACGCGCTCTCTTTTTTGGGGGGGTGAAAAAAAAATCCAATTTAACCTATAATTCTCATATTGCTTTTCTGGTGCAGCTGGTGTGTTCATGCGGGGCGACAGCAATTTTATTTCATTCTCCCTGTGTATAAGACCCAGATTTGCTCCCGTCTGCCATATCATAATCATTTGGCCTGATGCCTTGATTCGAATTGGTGAATTGTTGCACCCCGAGTAGGTGGAGTATGATACATCTGCTTGCAGGCAGCATTATTTTATCAACTGCTTTTTGCAGGTCACAGTGCAGTGGAGAAGGTGGTGTTTTGTTCCCCCCTCTGCCTGTGCTGGCAGTGAGTACGCCCCAGTACACTCAGTCCCTAGATGCAGTCTGGCAGGCCTAGTGAATCATCTTCCCGTCACAGGTGGGGGAAATACAACAGCGGGATTGGCAGTCCAAAGGTGGCGTCTGGCCCACTCTTGAGTGAGGTGTTTGGCTTGCTTCTGCTGGAAATGACGACATGTCAGATTTTGTCGCGCGGGAGAAAGAAGGTAGTCGGGCAAGTTTGCTTTTTATTTTTCCCGCAGATTTCTTACACCCTCTGCATGTACGTCGCCGTGAATTGTTTGTGTGTTCTTTCACCGTGGATGCACTTATCTCTTGCTCTTCATGTTCGTTCGAGAGGCTGTTTCATCTGCGCTCTTGTAGGAAGGTGGTTTTGCGAGGGCCGCTGATCAAAGGCAGAATCCTCGGGGCCAACGGCGGCCCAGCGCGAGCAGCAGATGTTTCCCGTCTCTGTTAGCACCTCAGTTAGAGCTATCCTTATTTAACCGGCTCCGGCTAATGGTCCCTCGCCGGTGTCGGATACACCAGATCGCTTTTCTTCCCCCTTTGTGTGCGAAACATGGGACAGAACGTGAAACGCCAGGGATATCTTGTTCCTCTCTGACACTCTCATTGTGCTCCTCTGTGAATTTCTGGCCAGAAAAATCCCTTTCACAGTAATTGGGTGTGAATGAAACACTTGCGCTTGCCTATTGTCTACAGTACAGTCTTGCATTCAGGCCAGTGGTTAAACAAGCCAAGAGAGAGGGCAGAAAAGGATAGAGGAAAACTGGGCGTGGGTGGTAGTAGTGGCGGTGGAGGAGGAGGGGGAGATGTAGGAATTGTTGTGCAAAGTGAGAGGGATCGAGACAAGACTTCACAGGAACAGTGTGAGGAAAATGACCAACCAAAAAAAAAAAAAAAGAAATAAGGGTATTGCAGCTTGCAGAAACTGAGGCAAACAAAGACAATATTAACTGCAGAGTTGTGGAGGAAGCGGCACTTTTCAAGAACATCAAGGCACAGAAATGGTTTTGCAGTATGTGAGAATAAAAAGCAATTTGCTAACTCGGGACCCGAATATAAAGTGGACAAGCCCATTGGGTTTAGCAGGAACAGCCAGCTCAGGTCCACATTCTTCATATGGCGTACAGGAGATTGATTGAAAGATTTGGTGGGCCTAATTGTGCTGCACCATCTGCCCAAGTTACAGAACCTGCCAGGCATGTGACAGTTTCCAACAGGCTCACTGACGAGCAGATGTGTGCAGGACTTTATGTGTGTGCTGGGTGTGTATTTAAGCACGTCAATCTTCCTTTACTTTGTGATCATATCTTTTTTATTTTTTACCGAATTAAGACAAAAAAAAATTAAATCATGAATTACAGAGACCTGACATGCAAATGCGCATTGTGAAAGCTGTTTTTTTTCTTCTTCTTCTTTTTTTACATAATTAAATCTCCTCTATGTGTGGCACTGCTTTGTGTTCTTTATTATTTTGGGCTCTATCTGTGATGTTGGAGTGGTTATTGTTCCTGTCAGAATTGCTATTGATATAAAAGCCTGACAAATGTCATCGGCAACAGAGAGAATTTCCATAAATCAATCAAGCGTTTCCCTCCTCATTTCCACAATGATACGGATTGCCAGTGGAATTAAACAAAGGAAACCAACAAAATGCTCTTCACAAAACTTGCATGCTAATTTATCCACTGTGTTCATTTGGTTTTCAATGAGGCGGCCGAGAAGGGAGTGCAGCTATCATATGTGTTCACAAGGCGTCAAAAACACACTGAAAATTCCTTATTAAATCAATAAAGCCACAGAGATAAAAGGAATATATTGACATTTTTGGGAAATAAGCTTATTGGTTTTCTTGCTGACATTTAGATGAAAAGTTCATTTGTGCTCGGTATATATGAATCCGCCACCTGGAGCTGGTTAGTTTAATAGCACAAAGACTGATAGCAGCTCTCCTGGTTGGTTTTGTGCGGATTAAACAGATATGTGATGATACAAGGTGAGATGTGTGTTTGTTAGGGAGCTTTTTGGAACCTTTGAAATAAGGACGTTAATGATTTTTCGATTCGATGGGTCAAATGCAGAGAAGGAATTTCCCCAAGGGGATTAATAAAGGTTAGGTTATAGGTTATTAATTTCCATTGATAATTTACCCGTTTGAAAACATATTAACTGATAAGGCAAAAGACGAAGGACATGCATGTCAGAAAGTGGATTGTACATTTGCTGTAGAACCTGGTTGCAGTTCTGTGTTGGCAAGCAGAAAGCATTGTGGGGATTTAGCTAGCAGTGGGCTCCATGACAAAGACTTCTGTGATGGTTAATGCCTACCAGCCAGAGCTTATGTATTCTCATCGAACCTCATTGAAGACTACTAGGACAACACACGTAAAGGCCGATGGAACATGTATCTGAGCCCTAGTAGCATTGTAGAGGTTTAGCTAGCAATGATAAAGACTGATGTGATGGCTAATGGCCTCCTGCTAGACTTTGCACATTTAACATGAGCCAGAGTCTACTAGGACAGCATGCATATAGTTGAATGATTAATGTGACCAAACTGAAGTTAAAAATAGCTATATCAGTATGTGAAAATAATGATCTTTGTAGTTAATTAGTTTTGACAGTTGATAAAACTGAGTAAAGTAAAGTTTCGTCATCGAAAATTGTTTCAAATTTGCAACCTTACCTCGGACAGAGCCATGTTTCCATATAATTGTCAAGTGAATCTGTCGTGAACTTTTGAACAAGAATATGCAAATTAGGCTTGTTTCTATTAGATTCTTTGGTACAAATAATTGAATCTGTGTAGTGTCGCCAGAAGGTTGCGGTATAGACATGAATTTGAATCTCAGCAAGAAATAATGTATTTTAGTAAACGTCAACATATTCCTCTGAGTGTGAGCAAAGAAATACCCACGACACATGTACAAAATTGATTATTTCCATATGAAAAATGTAGCTTGTATTACTAAAAATTCAACCTCAAGTCCCTTATTACACCTTAAACAGTAATTCAAGGGTTGTCAATGTTGTTGGTTGAATGGATTTCATTACAAGTTCTTCTAACTCAAAAAGATTGATGTAAACATAATTTTGCAGAGTGTACAACAACAACAAAGTTCAAAAATACTATGTGGCTGAATAAATGGCAAAAACATTCAATCAAATATCCATAATGTTGCTAAAAATGAGTGAAAAGGACAAAGAGTTTGAAGCTTTGAAGGCCCAAATCTCTCTACAATCAGACACTAGAGCGCAGAAAACAAAGAGAAGGAAGCTGTTTGACTAATGAAGCTACAGTACACGGCTCTCTGCTTTCAGGTACAAAAACAGGGATAAGATTCACCTGAAATTGGACACCCTTGTCTTGCCAAAGGGGGGACACCAGATTAGCAAATAAGGTAATTGCATTTGCATATCAAATCACGAGCAACTATCCTTCTGCTGCTTTGTTCATGCCAGGGGTTTGATTTAGCTTCCAAGAACTGCCTGTTACTGAAGAACATTTGACATCAAAGTCTCTTATATTATCTGTATTAGCCTATTAGAATAATCTATTAATCATGAGAGCATACATTTACTGATTGTTTCGTGCATTGTTTATTTCAGTGCTAAATTCATCGAAGCCAGAGCAGCCATAGCTTAAAAAATATACTGTTTCTAAGACTTCCATTCATTGCTACATATAAAATCCAACTGAACTCTGTGTGAACATTTAACAGCCTTTTTCATCGAGATATCAAACCCCAGTATCCGCTGCAAAAAAAAAGAGAAATATAAATGACATGGAATTCTTGTAAATGTCCAACAGCGATCCAAGCCACTTAACATGACAATAAAGTAACTGACTAATTTGCATGCCAGGCTGGGGGTTTAATTGGTGCCAATCTTCCAGACGATGCTAGAAACGTGGCTTAAAATGTAGGAAAAGAATGGAGATAAGCTTCCATTGGGTAAATATAGAATAAGAAGGGAACTGAAATGTCAATTGTTGCCATGTTTGTGTCTCCTTTTTTCGTGATTTGGCCACAGAAGACAGGGGACATTGGCATGTGTTTCATATTCTGCATACTCATATCCCCCAAGTCCCTTTTGTAATTATTATTCAGTAGATGCACTGCTTGGCACAAGGACAAAAGTTTGCATAATTTATGCATGGCCGTCATCAATTTTTGAAAAATGGCCCCGGCCTTTTCTTGTGCTTTTAACTAAATAGATGCACGTCAGCCTCGGACATAAAACGACCTCAAGGAACAGAGAAAACTTTATTTATATCTTTACCTAAACTTTGAACTGACGCGGACTTATAAGAGCATATTGGGGTTGCCGTGTCCAGCTCGAATAAATTTCCTTTTTACTCCCTGCCGTTCTCTCCCATCGGGATCGGGCTACCGGAGAATATGAGAAATTTAAAAATAATACTTTGCGAGGCACTTTGGCTGCCTCCTCGAGAAGTCAGCTGCTCAGATGAAGTATTTGGAGATGAGCTGGGGATGATAGCGGCGCACACTTACTCCTGGATGTGTCCCTGAGGGCTCTCACCTGAAGACTTAGAGTTATTTCCAGCAGAGTGCTCACAGGAAGAAGACCCTCTGAGGATAAAGAAAAGGGACTTTGTTGTTTCGTATCCCAAGAGAAAGTGCTCTATATTTACTTTAATGAACAGGAGGACAATGTAAATAAACTGCTTTTATTCTCTCTCTCTCTCGCTCATACATCCTACTTTCCCTCGTAATCCTGGTTGTAAATGTTTCTCCGCCGCATTGTCCGCCGCTGGTTTGGATTTCAGTAATCTATGGCTTGGACATTGTAATCCATTTCTGTTGCCAGAACATAGAAGAGGGACATTGGATGTACTTTTTTTTCCTGGCTCTTTTGTTTGATGTCCTATAAAGACGGGAATTTGGCATTTGTGCTTAAATTTCTAAATAGGCTCTGTTTAGCGGACAGGAGACCATTATCCAGAATTCTGGAGGTAAATGGCAGGATTGAATAATAAGCCCACTGGCTCCGCTGCCTGTTCTTTGAATCTCCAGTGGTTGATTATAAAAAGAAACACACAAAAAAAACCAGTATGTTTCTCTGCTCTGTTCCCGCCGCACCAAATTTTCTAGGACATTCTAATCTCCACAAATATGATTACGGTATTATATTTCCCTTTATATGCTCATATTTTTCAGTCTGTTTTAACAATACTCCGTAGGTTTTATTATTTTATTCTAACGAGCTGTATTTAAATGAACGAGATCATTAATCCTTATGATATTTGACACATTTAATCAATCTCGCCGGCTGCAACAGCTAATAATTTCCCAATTTGGAAGCTTAAGATGCATGATTTTGCTGTAGGTTTGCTGCAGTTCTTTCACTAAAGACACGTTAAATGGGCTTTGTTTCCAACGCAGACCGAGCTCATTAGTTCATATTACTTTTCTCTCCATGCAGACTTAGTGTTTCATTTAAACCTGCTGTTTGCATCTGTGGAACCAATCAATAACCCAGCGGAGTGTGTTATTTGCGCGGGAGCCGCTGCGGAGATGACAAAAAAAAAACAGAAAAAGTTGAGCTTTTGGAAGGAAGTTGCGGTCGCTTTGCAGCAGTTTCGCCTTTGACCTTCAACAGAGGAATGCAATTAAGTGCATTTACTTGTATTCTTTCTTAATTTCTGCAGGAAAAAGTATTGATCCTTTGGTTAGAAGACCTTTGGAGTGTCTTACTTGACATGCCATGACTAAAGTCTGTATTTTTGCGACGCTTTTAGGATGCTGTGCAGATACATCTCACTTTCTTAACCTGACCTCCAGATACTACTGCATACATACATATTAACAAAGCATAATACCAGGCCCTGGACAGACTCGTCTGATATCCCACTTACTCTCAGCCATCTATTGTGTTGTCAGATTTGAGCTTGACCATTTATTACAGCGCATAAAAGCTCGCATGGAGACAGTGATGGAGCACGGCGAATACTCATTTTGCGGCGGGTTTTCGCTCCGAGAGAAACAATAATAAGCGGCAATATGGACTCACAAAGCAGAGATGAGCCACTGTTTGCTACCTTCGAGGTTCGTAAGAGGAAGGAGCTTCAAAACGCCCAAAGCAATCGCCCGAGGACATATTTCTGATCTCTTTTTTTCATCTACAGACAGCTCGAATTTATCCTTTTGTCCGTCAGTTTACAGACAACACGGCTGAAAGTTGATATGAAGCCATATGGCACCTCCAACCCTCCAACTACACCCGTCTAAGTGCTCCATTTTTCACACTAGCACGAGGTCTGTTTTATTTATAATTCATGTAGCGGAAGGGCAAGCTTCACACGGTAGACGGGGCATTATATGCATATTTAAACAATTTAACACCCACAAATTGCACTGCCTTGTCTCTGCTAATTCAAGATGATTTCTTTCCCTTTTTTTCCCCCCCATGTTTGAAAATGTGACCCAGGATGTGTTGCCCTATTAGAAAGCAATAACGGATAAATAGCTGTGCAGATGTATAATAAAGCAGCACTGTGAAACACTGCAGGCTTTAAATAATTTCATTTTCAATCACTCAAATATGACACGTTATTGAAATTTTAAAGCCACCTTGGGTTTGCGTTTCTTCTTTTTCTTCCTTGACCAGTAGGGTGCTGCTGTGTTTATTTGCTAGAAAATGGAATCCAGTCGGTATGTTTGCATGAAGTTGAGTTATACATACTCTTGTTTTCCTGTTATGCACAAGCTCCATATGAGCACAGATGCACGTTCATGCTTCTCACACTCAATTTAGCGTGAAACATGAGCCAAGTTTCAGGCCTCGGCTTAATAAACGGCGCTCCGGTGCTTAATGTGCGGGTCATGCAGTCGACGGGGGTGCGACTCGCATGTGAATGAAGACATGCTTTGACTTTGCCATGTGCACCTTGTGGGATTCGGTTGCAGCTGCAGGAAAAGGGAGCAAATCCGACAAACAGAATCACAAAAAAAAAAACCCAACAACTTCTGTTTCCTAACCTCGTCCCCTTAGTTACTGTTGCTAATCCTGCCAAGCTTTCTGTTCTTGACACATTATCTGGTTTACGATCGCTGCATTTAAATGCACTTAAGTAACCGAGTTACAGGCAGCTTTTTCCCAATCAGCTGATTTTTTAACTGTCATATAAAAGAGAAATCGGGTTACTGTAATCGGCGCAGGGGATTACCTGATTTTGCATAATGTGATTTGTGCAGTAACCAGGTTTGTCCCAGTAATCGGGTTACCTAAGTGCACTTTAACATGAGAATCTTGTAAAAGGGACGTCAGGCTGAAACAGTCAGACCAAAGCTGCATATTCAATTTTAAGAGTCGGATCCTCAGTGGCTGATAATTAGAATTGACTGTAACGTAAATGCAAGATCATACTTTTGTTTTATTCGAACACAAAGAGCAAATGCAACACACTCTTGGGTAAAGCTGGCTTGTTATTCTGAAGTGCAAACTTCCCTAAGAGTAATAAAAAGCAGGACACAGTCTACTAACTTTAGAGAATTGCTTTTAACATCTAACCCCACAAACTAATGCAGGTAATTAATGATGTCCTCCTTAGAAGTAATACTTGATAAGTGTCAGCACTCGGGGAAAAAAGTATTAATGCAACAGTTTACACTGATCTTTTTGAGTTTCGATCTAGTTGATTTTGAAACTATATAGAGTTAGGAGAATTAGCTTATCCGCTACAATCAAATGTATTTTAATTACGATTTGTAGCATAAACACATACGTTTTTGATTACCCTAAAAAATAGTGTTGCTCCGATTGTTTTTTCCACGTTATTTAAAGGGTATATATGTGTGGTATATACTTCATTTCCATAATTATGAACACAAGTTTTAAAGTTGGTAAAATAAAATAAAAAATAAAAATTGTTTCAGTGTTTCGTAGGTAGTGGAAGGGAGCTGACATTCTGAACTGAAAGTGAAGAAAAAGTTAGTTAATAAGCCAATTTCAGTAAGTTACCTCAACTTAAATTTAGTTTTAAATCAACAAAACTCGTAAATTTAAGTTTAAATTTCACATCATATTAAGTTGAGCAACATTATTATAAACACAGTTTACTGTGTTTGCTTTGAATTGGCTCAAAATAATGTTTGCAACTTAAAAGGTTTATCTAAATCATAAGATTAGACTTTGTATGTTATATTTCATTGGTAGGAATAAGTCCCTTGAATTACTTGTCAGAGTGTACTTAAGCAAAAATACATCTATGTCAGTAGCAAAATGCAGATCAGATAAGATAAGATAATCCTTTATTAATCCCACAGCTGGGAAATTTGCAGTGTTACAGCAGCAAACTGGGTAGTGGAGAAAGTTAAAACATCAGTAAAAATAAACAAGAAATATACTCAAGGGTTGTTGATATTGTATATTTTCTTCTATATGCAGAAAATCCAGATGTTCCTCTGAATGTGGATGATGGCGATATTGCACGGGATTATTCGATATGTATAAAAAATTGATATTGCAGTGATCCTGCTATGAGTAGATAATACTGACATTGCACAGTTTCTTCTAAATGTACAAAGTATTAACAATGCGCGGGTCATATATTAATATATATGACCTCATTAATAGTGAAGCAGCGGTGTGTCAGCAGAATGTTGCTGCTGCGGGTTTGAGCTGCTTTATATACGTTTTTTTATACAAGGACATCAGATAAATCTGAGGGTTTGTGAGATGATTAATGGGGGAGGGAAGAAGCAAAACAAAACACAACAAAGACAAGCTCTGACACACAAATCGCCTCCGTTTCTGGACTTTTTCTCTAATCTTCCAAACTAATCTTTTTGTTGGGTCATTTGAGCACTTATTGAAATGAAGCCATGTGAGAAATATGAGCTCGACTACACACTGCTCTTTGGTTTAATCTGGAACAGTAGGTTGTATTTTCAAACCTTGTCATATTAAATATAGTGGAAAAATCTTTCTTTTAAAGTAACTAAAGCTGTCAGATAAATGTTGTGGACTAGAGAGTGTAATGTTTCCCACTGAAATGTAGTGAAGAGGAAATGTAAATCCACAAAGTACAGGTACACTGTAAAAAAATCTACTGTTATTTTACAGATTTTCATGTTTTTGTTAAATTACAGATAATAACTAGTACAATCACAGAAAGAATTAATTTACATATTAATCCTTAAAAAGTAGGTCAAAACTCTAAATACCATCCACAGTCAACAGTCTGTATTAAAAAATATATATAGTTCATTCTTTTAAAACTTTGACTGTAAAATTACACTATTTTTAC